>VYZV01041046.1:35551-52431 GCA_013401275.1 Pandion haliaetus | reverse complement strand
GAAAGATGGAGCCCGAATCTGCGTTCAAGCCACATGAGGCACTTGAAAAAGGGCAGAGATATTTGAAAGGTCAAGCAAAATATTCTAGCTTTACAATGTAGTTCCCTTTTGGCTTGTAAGCATTTGCCTCCTGAGATTTGTGTTTTAGTTTGTATCATTGACAGTCGAGACATTGGTTTATTTTTAAGAAGCTAAACTATGACAACAAAACTGAATTTAGCTTTTATATACTGAAGAACTTATAGTCTGGAGAACTTTAATTGTGTTGAATGCTCAATCTACCTTAAGGAAGACTTTCTTTATTGCACTACATTTAGACACTGGGAAGCATGACTACAACAGCCTCACTAGAGACACACAATCCTCAGTCTTTTTGGAAGTACAGAAAATGCTTCCACATTTCCTTTTAAATGTACAGCAACTCCAGGTATTCCTCTGAACATAGCAGGATGGAAATACTGAGCCTAATTAATTCTTTTCTGTCCTTACCCAGGAAATATCAGAAGCGACAAGGGGTTTCAGTTTACTTTCTCGAACTAGAACCAACAGGACAAAAAAGGCAACTTTCTGTCATCTATCCAGTGCTGAAAGTTTAGTTTGAGCAATGGCAAGGCAATACTGACAGGAATATGCAGCATTCTGACACAGAAATTAGTGTTCCTAATAGATCATCCTATGAACAATATTCAAGCTCTGCTTATTGTACCTTAGACCTATATAAATCCAGGATAAGGGCAGGCAGGAAGATATGCATAAATATTGAAGTTCACTTCATGTTAACTATAAGTCCTTTAGCTTCTGTAAATGGAGGCAGACTAAGAAAAGTAACAACAGATTTTTGCTGACGTCAAAGATAGTCTAAGTTCCCAAATTCTGATTCTGTTTTGTTTTGGTTTGGTTTGGGGTTTTTTTGTTTTTTTTTTTTACCCAAAATGCTCTTCTTCTAATATGTCTTAACTGCAGGTCCCTTCTGACATATAATTATTTCTTAAATGCAGTACTGGAGAGTTCGCATTTTCTATGTCTGTCTTAAAATTCAAAATTCTTTTACGACTTTGCTATTTAAATAGAAGAATAAACTTGTTCTTATAATGTGTACCTTTGTGTATGCTTTTTAAACAGTACAACCTTCCATTTTTTCAGGAGGCGAAAATCTTTATTTTACTAATTCAGATGCTATAGAAGGACATCTGCCCCTGTGGTGCCAGGTGGGCTGGGAAAGTCTGTGTTAGTGCAAATTCATTTTGCATTAACACGTCATCAAAGAGTTCAAGAGAGGAAAGAAGCAATTTATTATAAGTGTCCATGAACACCTATGTAGAAACATATGACATCTCTGAATACCAAATGAAATCATTATGATCAGTGATATTCTAGTGAATACCAAATGAATCCATAGTGAGAGGAACCTAAGCATTGTTTTGATCAATTATGTCACAATACTGTGGGACTACACCAACAGTATTTGTAGGCTGTAAGCTCTACTCTGACTTTTAACTATATAATTAACATGCACATAAATTTTCCATAATGGAAGTGGTGCAGAAATTACTATTTGTTTGATAACTACTCATACCAGAATGCAACCCCTTCATTCTTATAAATCTTTCACCTGCTTGAGAAATATAATCCTTTAAAACAAAGGAAGAAAAGGTAAAATAGCATGAACATATAAATAGTATACAGTTTTTCCATCAGAAGGTACCAGAAGTTTTCTGTGGGATACAGACACTAGGACTGAAAAGAAAGATCTGTCAAGACATAGTGAGTTATATCTCTGAAATAATAAATGCCATATTAGTACACATCTTTGTCACCTCCCAAACTCAAGATCAGTTACTGGCTGGAAATGAAACAGGTAAGGTTTATCCTTCTTTAGGTCAGATGAGTGCTCTTTGTGTATGCTTTCTTTATCTCCTCCACCAAATTCCTTGACAATTTAGAAGGGAAACATCTTCGGTAAATGTGAAAGATATACATCTGACTCAGACTCATGAATACATTGTCCATAACCCTTTAAGTATTGAGATTACAAAAAAACCCAAGCTCTCAATAAAATAAGAGAATGTCTGCTCGTAGTTAAAAGAAATCACATATCTTTCCAGTTGTGCCATGAACAGTATTGTTAGTGGAAAGAATATACTTGAGGGGTGTTGCTAGACTTAACAGAGGTGGTTTTCTTTTTCCTAGTGGAATTTCCTCAAATTATATTTAATTCTTTCTTCAGCTGAAGGGGAAAGTAACCTTTTCTATCATTGTCTACACAAAACTGAGGCTTAAATTAATGGAGCTGTGTTTCTGCAACACCTACTGACTTGGTTTATGCTTGAATACTTTGTGATTCTGAAAACCAGACTTCTGAATTTTTAAGGGAAAAACTAAAATTCAACTTCTTAATGCAGCTTAATTGCATAAGACAATTTAGGCACATTTGAAAAGAGAGTGAGATGAGGGAAGAAGGTGAGAACTCTTGAGAATGTTCATGTTAGTAGGTTTATTATTGCAGCAAAGACAGACACAATAGATTCAGAGTATCTTTAGGGACCATCTGGTAGCCTTGTTGCAAAGATCGTGGAAAACAGACTTTCAGCAGAATCACATAATGAAGAATAGATTTAGCTTATGCTCTGCTATTTGTCTTGAAGTTTATCACTGTGAATTTAACTACCTATTCCTCTGCTTAGTTTGCCAAACCTTGTCATAAAATGTCCCTTTGAAACCAGTTTTAAGGCAATGACATTAGTAATTTGCTATTTTTCTATCTGTAAAATAAAGCAAACTCAGTAAGTTGACTAGTTATAATTTTGCGAGAAATATTTTCAGCAGTGATGCTCTGATAATTATGGTAAAAAATAAGGCCATGGTCACCACCAGGCATTAATATGTTGATGACACAAGCAAGAGGTTTTTCCAGAGAAACCAGGTGTTCAACAACCTATTTAGTAAGATATTGAATACTGAGACACTGTTTTCTTAACACCATTCAGCCTTGCCTGTCACTTCTGGTTATCTGCTGCTATTTTTTTTTCATTCTTCAGTACAGTATCCATTTTCTTCCTTTTTTCAGTTCTTATTTCTCATTCTACTCTATGCTAGTGCCAGACGAAAGTTCTAATTCTTCTGAAATCTCTCTGTATACTAACCCACATTAAATACATTTTCTATCCTACTGCTAAAAGAGCAAGAGGATATTGAGCAAAACAAATGCATATATGAATGAAATTGCATACATAAAAGTGAATATTTCATGCCCAAATTAGTATTGCCTGAGTATCACTATTCATCTTGCCTTAAACTTCTCTTATTTTTTGTGGTCTAGACTTCTAAATCCATACACAGTACAGTAGCATACGAACACCACAAAGTAATTCTGCAAGTTATCAAAATCAGTCAATCAAAATCAATTACAATCTGCAATTGTACATCACTTCAGGAACTAATTCTATTCTCTGTAAATTAGACACATATTTCAACCACTGCCTTTGAATAAAACTTTTGAAGAACATTTCTTGGTTTCTATTCACTATTTTCTTGGCACTGTTGATCATTCCTAGCCTTTCCTTCCACATGTACATAAACTTCAAGTCTGAGGAAGTAAACTAAGAGCTGGTTTCACTTGGGATTCTTTTTCTTTTCTTATTGTTATTTCTATATTTAAAAGTTCTACAGAGGAAATCCAAAAATGCTCTTTGATGTTCACAACAATAAAACATCTCAAAAAAACCCACCCCAAACAACCAAAAACCCCCAAACCTTGTATTCTGTATAACATTATAGTATCTTGACTCATGCAGTTTTTGTAATCCATTGCTTACTTTTGAAAACCTTAAAATTGAGGTTTTCCTGAAGTTGCACAGCAGCCAGAATTTTTAAGTTCTTAACCTGTATGAAGAAGGACTTCTACAAAAATGGAAAGAAATGGACTTTAGACACAGCTTCTGCAGGAGGTTCCAGTACTACTCACTTGCATGTTTTTTTGCTAAAAGATATTGGTATTCAAAATTATTCCTTGTTTTTTAATGGCCAATGCTACATNGCGGGGGGGAAGAAGAAACAGGGAAAGGCTGAACTGACAGATTCCTCCATGCCCAGTAGCAATACAACACACTTCTGCAGAAAGACAGTGATCAGCTACTGATTTCCACCAGCTTTGCCATCAGGCAGCCAGTCTCTCTGCTTCATGCAGTCATCGCATTCCCATCTTCGAACTCTGCAGGACATGGGTCAGGCCATGAGCAGTCAAATCACATTCCTGTCTTCTCCCCAAGACATAGGCAGCTATGATGAGTTGAAAGCACCTGCTTGCTACTCACAAAGGCTGTAATATAGCTGCATTAACAATTCCCTCCTTTAGTTTACTCAATCACTCTATTCACCAGGTGCATCAAGGAATCACTCCCCCTCTGGGCCAGTGCAAAGTAGAGATTAATTATGCTAATCATCCACTCTAGGCAGCAAATGCACGAACATCCACCCCTTCTATTCCTCCAGTCAATTCTTTTCCATCTATACTTCTTACCTCTGGGTCTTCCCAGTGTGCCTGACTTAACACACGGCCGGGATTTGGAGACAGATTCCAAACCTTTTCTCCAGTCGTTCTCTGCTGTCAAACCACATTAAAAAGCTTTGCTTCTTTTAACTACTGTGGTTATTTGTAGACTTGTTAGTTTTTAAACTTTAACTCTATAAATACTGCTCATATTCGATTTCTTTTCAAACCGGTTCCATACCACGCTACTTTTCTAAACCTGCTATAGTACTAAAATTCAAGGTTTGGATGCTTTCTATAGTCTCCTTTTTGTTTCTCAGGTAGCTTTTATTTCCCTCCTAGTAAACTATAAATCAATTTATTTTTTCTACAAGGTTCATGTTTAACAAGCTTTGAGTAACTCTGCTTTTTTTTTTTTAAGCCAATCACATTTATACATTCAATACCAAAGTAAATGGTACATGCCATGTGCAATTCCCTTCACAAAATATGATATTTCCTAAAATTTTAAATGTCATAGAAAAAAAGTAATATGTGGATAAGTATGGGTTCTAATGGTTTTTCTTGTATGGTTTTTAATTTGTTTAAAATTTTCAACACGGTTCCACAGCAGAAGATTTTTCCAGATATCCTATTCCTTGTTGCAAAATTTTGTGTTAGAATGACATCCTCAGTTAAAAAAAATGAGATTTTTCCCTTTCAGTGTTTGAAGGAAATCTATAGTAAATTGAACAAATTTAAGCTAATACACTGGAACGTGCACAGATTTCCTAATTGTGGTAATTTAAAGGTCAATATTGTTGGCTATTTGCATAGTGACTGTTTTAGCAAAAACATTCAACTTCTCACTTCTGAGTGGGGTTCCCAGTTATCTGAAGTCTCACTAGCCACTTGCACAATGAATAGTGTATTTCTACCTCCTCTTTCTTTAAATGTTGCGGTCAGTGAAAATGTTCTCTGGATACTAAAGTCTGGAAAACATATAGTAACTTGAATTCAAGTACAGCAAAAATAAAATCAGGCCTCCTCTACAGATGCTATCTTTCATTTCCATGTTTGACTCAAAAAATCACTCCTTGTTTAGATATAAATGAGACTAACAGAGAAATGCCAGTCTGTTATACCACAGCACCACAAAAACTAGGCATCTTGCCATTAAAACTGTGTCTTCTTTGCCAGGCCATTGTCAGAATAGATGTTTGAATATACATAATATTAAATTATATAAATAAAAATATACAGAGAATGTGTTTATGTCTGAAAACTGAATCTAATTCTTTTAACACTGGACTATGAATTCACGTAATTCAAAGAATCTACCAGTAAACAACACAACAATTAAGGTATTGCGATCATTTTATTGGTGTTTGTTAAGATGCAGTATTGGCAGACTTTGAATCAAGTGACCTTCTTTAACCCTCATACTCTGCTAAGCCAGGGACAAAGTGAAGAATTGAGGTCATTTTTCAGTCTATGTTAACTAGAATGTCAATTACTCTGTTGCTCTGCCACTAAGCAGTCACAGAGAGTTAGTGTATGGGCTCAGATGTGAGCACGTAGAGAGGGACAGCCTCAAGACATATTCAGTCTGCTGATGTCAATGTTTGCCTTTCTAACTCTGTTGGCAGTCAATATGCTATTCAAGGCTTGATTCACTTTTCAGGCTTTCAATAGTTAATTCAAACACACTCATCTGTACTTCCTTTGAAATTGGGTTATTTCCCAAACCTTTTTTCAGGAATTTTATGCAGTTAAAATATAGTTCTTTACTTAGAATCACAGAACCACAGGATGGTTGAGGCTAGAAGAGGACCTCTGGAGGTCATCTTGTCCTGCCACCACCTGCTCAAGGAAGGTCACCTGGAGTAAGTTGTGAAGGACCATGTCCAGATGGCTTTGGCATATCTCCAAGGAAGGAGACTCCACAACCTCTCCAGGTAACCTGTGCCAGTGCTCAGTCACTCCACAGCAAAAAAGTGTTTGCTGAAGTTCATATGGAATCTCTTGTGTTTCAGTTTTTCCCCTTTGCCTTTTGTCTTGGCACTCGGAACCACTGAAAAGAGTCTGGCCCCAACATCTTTACACCTTCCCTTCAGATATTTGTATACATTCATGTGATTCACCTAAGCTTTCTCTGCTCCAGGATGAACAGTTCCAATTCCTTCAGTCTTTCCACACATGAGTTCCTGTCCCTTAAACATCATAGTGGTCCTTCATTGGGCTCTCTTTAGTAGCTGCATGTCTTTTTTGTACTGGGAAGCCCAGAACTGGACCCAGTACTCCAAGTGTGGTCTCACTTGCCCATTAAATTACTATTGTTAAAGGTATTAATTACATAGACATTGACTATACAAGACCATTCTCCTTCAAGTAAGAAGTTGCACCCTCAGTAAGTTTGCAGATGACACCAAGTTGGGAGGGAGGGTTGATCTGCTCGAGGGTAGGACGGCTCTATAGAGGGATCTGGACAGGCTGGATCGATGGGCAGAGGCCAGCTGTATGAGGTTCAACAAGGCCAAGTGCCGGGTCCTGCACTTTGGTCACAACAACCCCATGCAATGCGACAGGCTTGGGGAAGAGTGGCTGGAAAGCTGCCCAGCAGAAAAGGACCTGAGGGTGCTGGTTGACAGTCAGCTAAATATGAGCCGGCAGTGTGCCCAGGTAGCCAAGAAGGCCAACGGCATCCTGGCCTGTATCAGAAACAGTGTGGCCAGCCAGGAGCAGGGAAGTGATCGTCCCCCTGTACTCAGCGCTGGTGAGGCCGCACCTTGAGTACTGTGTTCAGTTTTGGGCCCCTCACTCNGGCTGAGGTGAGACCTTGTCGCTCTCTACAACTACCTGAAAGGAGGTTGTGGTGAGGTGGGTGTTCGTCTCTTCTCCCAAATAACAAGTGATAGGACGAGAGGAAATGGCCTTAAGTTGTGTCAGGGGAGGTTTAGATTGGATATGAGGAAAAATTTCTTTACTGAAAGGTTTGTCGGGCATTGGAACAGGCTGCCCAGGGAAGTGGTGGAGTCATCATCCCTGGAGGTATTAAAAAAGCATACAGACAAGGCACTTCATGACACGGTTTAGTGGGCATGGTTGATGGTTGGACTTGATGATATTAAAGTTCTTTTCCAACAGAAATGATTCTATGATTCTATAAGTACTGTATCCTACTGTAACTATGGCTAAATTAACACTGTAATATTTTCTATTGCAATGTGGGTGTGTCTATAATATGTCCCATTCTAGAAAGGGTATGTAATCAGACTAATATATGCTCAATGCAAAGTAAAATGAAAGTGAGAAAGAGAATAGTTACAGGGATCTAGGCTACAGGGGCATTCTGTGAACAAATGGCAACAGGCAGCAGCACTTTTGCATATAGCTGCAGAGAGAAAATCAGTGGGAACAATCCAGTAGCAGTCGCCATGAGCAAGAGCAATAAAGCTCTTTGTCCTACAGTCTAATTCTACTCTGAGATATGAAAAGCACTGTGGGAATGGTTCATAGGCAAACATCTTCTTCTGGGTCCCTCTTTGATCCAGGTTGAGAAATGTCATTGATTTCAATTATACTGAGGTTACTTTGATGTTTTCCACACCTCATGCAAGGAGGCCAGGTTGGTAGCACTGTGTGGTCTCTAGCAAGATAAAGTAATATGCACATTGGAGCTCATGGCTGACTCCTCTAAACATTAGCTACCATTTTGAGGCCATGTGTTGTTCATAGTGAAGAGATTTTTTTTCTGAAATCCCCTTCTAGAACATTTAAATCAAGTTGCAGCATTAAAAGCAGAACTCCATTTTCTCTTATCATATTTTATTTGAGGTGGCAGTCACACCAAGATGGAATTATTGTCCCAGGCTAGCAAACTTTGAGTTGTAAGGTCAAGTCACCATATGAATATCAAGAAAACTACCTAAAAGCTGAGCTATAGGCAAATAAAATTATTTTTTCTTGGTTAATACAATCTTTAAACATTACCAGGAGCTGATGAAGGACGTATTCTAGAGGAGCTTGGCTGCTACAGACAATTTATTTCTGACACTGCCCTGTAGAACTCTGATCTCTTACCTCCAATCCAAAACAGCCTTTGACTTGCTAGATACCCACAGTTACACCTATCATCTTCAAGTGAATCCAGAAGGGTCAAAAAGTTTATTTGTGTACGTTACTACCTCGCTCCAAAACATGTCACACAACATTAAACCCTGCTGCCTAGGTGCAAAGTTCATTATGCAGAACTGGAGACTCTTTTATTGCTTTGTGAACCTTCTTACTCTAAGCTGGGCTAATGAAAACATACCAGTTAGTCATGGTGATGAAAGGTAAAGATATGTACTTGTTGAAGCAACTGACATTTCTGACCAGGAACTCTGGGCTTAGTACTGGAGTTATATGAAATATGTGACTTGAGGCATAGCACAAACAGACATAAAAAGTCTATTGTGGGTCACTTCCACCCACATCTGATCACCAAGAATGGATTATTACAGCTATTTTTATATCTATATGTATTAAGGTAATCAGTTAATAGCTTTCATGGGGCTATTTTCTCTGTCTAAGTATCCACATCATTCTGAAGGAGCAGGTAGTGGCTAAATTAGAATATTTGAAGTGTCTCCCAGGAAATTTAAATTGGTTTTGCTACCCAGACACAATCACCCCATTTTACCCCTCCCTCCAGTGTTCACTGGCCTCAATAAATAGTACATAGCCATTTATGGACTCCCACAGGCTCTGTTTCAACTTTACAGTGTTTCTCAGGTACTTGATCCAAGTTTGCGCTCCAGGTCAATCTCACCACCATGTCAAAATAAAACCTGGGTATCATACAGCCTAAGTGTCTTGAGAGGCTTGATTTTCCTGCAGAAAAAAACCTCAGCATGTGAGCTAGAAGAAAGATATTCTGCATTATGGCCTAGTCCCCAGTCTGGACAATCAGGAATACAATCAGCTGAGATCCATCACAAAGTGGAGTCTGGGGTCCATCAGTGTCCTGGTTTCAGCTGGGATAGAGCTAATTGTCTTCCTAGCAGCCGGTACAGTGCTAAGTTTTGAGCTAGGTATGAGAGGAATGTTGATAACGCACTGATGTTTTCAGTTATTGCTCAGTAATGTTTAGTCTAAAGTCAAGGCTTTTCAGCCTTTGATGCCCAGCCAGCAAGAAAGCTGCAGGGGCACAAGAAGCTGGGAGGGAACACAGTCAGGGCAGCTGACCCAAAGTGACCAACGGAGTATTCCATACCATATGACGTTTTAGGAACTGCGGCGGGCGCGTTGCGGAGGAGGGATTTCCGGGTTGGTCGGTCGGCGGGTGGTGAGCAGTTGCATTGTGCATCACTTGTATATTCCAATCCTTTTATTATTATTGTTGTAATCTCATTAGTGTTATCATTATTAGTTTTTTTTTCCTGTTCTATTAAACCGTTCTTATCTCGACCCACGAGTTCTACTTCTTTTCCCGATTTCCTCCCCATACCACTGGGTGTGGGGGGGGAGTGGGTGAACGGCTGCGTGGTGCTTAGTTGTTGGCCGAGGTTAAACCACGACAATCAGGAAGACTATATTAAGCCATGGTGAAGTCCAGTTTATTGAAAGCCAAAATTTTGGAAGGAGAACAAGATATGGCTGAAGAAAGATCCTGAAGTCATCTTTTATCTCTTGCAAAAGTAACTTCAAAGATGTAGTATTGCAGTGTATTTTGAAATAGCTGAAATAAAAGAAACAGAAAAAGTCATGTGTACCCATGACACCTTCAGGGAACACTGCCTAATTTTCATTAGAAATGCTATTTTCACTTGATGTTTCTTTTGCATACTTTAAAATTTTACCTTTGCTTCAGCTATGTCATTTCCCATTAAACTACAAATGTAACATGTTCATGTGTATCAGCACTACCATTCTGTGAAATGGCATTGAAATAACGTGTACACTCTCTAAAATGTAAGTTAAAAATAAGTTTTATCAGTTTTTTGTTAGACTTTTGCATAAACATTATGAATAAGAATTAGCTTTCATTAAATTATTTAATATTAATAAAATGCTACTACATAAAATTCAGATGAAATGACCAAGGACAATAGGTAAAATAAATTCAGGCAGAGCTGGATTTAGATGGAATTTAGTATGCTACCTAAAGCAATTACTTGATTAAAAAGATAAACTAATCTTTGAATAAGGATCTTGTTTTACTCTCTGGATTAAATATTTTCTTTTAGCGTTAGCCTCTCACCTAGTATCTCTTTATTTAGTTTCTGTGTGCTGGAGCAATGCAAAGAGAATGTACAAGGATACATTCCTTCCCTCTCCTTTCCCCTAATCCTCAGATAAGTATCCCAGGTATAACTCTTCAGTGAGGTCATCTTAAATAGTTTGAGACATTTTTATTAGAAGAAAAAAATTATCAGTCTTCCACATTCAACATAGACTGCCTAAGATTTTGAAGAAAAGGAAGTCTCCTAGCTAGTGATACTGTAAAAGAAAACAGGAGTTGCTCACTTCTTGAGAGAAAAGAGACTTGAATCTGTCTTCAGAGTAGCTTCCCAGCTTGTGGACAGTTAGTACCTGGACATGCCTCCTGGAGCCAGGAGTCAGAAGCCTGATGTCCATGGCAAGGTGTATGACAATCACCTTCTTGTCTCCCTCAGGAGGCTGCCTGCTCTACCCTGGCTGAATTTCTGTGGATCATTGTCTTTGAGACTGGTTTGGAGCTCATTTTCAGGCAGTTCACTTCTCTTATGCAAAATAAAGAAGATCTGCAAGGCTTTTTAGACTGCAGTCTAGGAAACCTGGTGCCCCAGAGTAAATAATTTCAACATCTATCTTCCTTATTGCCTTTCTGGATTTTGTCCTGAAGCCTTTTCTTCTCTGGAGGTCTGCCTTTGGTTGCAGATATAATTGTGAGCTGACTCCTGATTTACCATGGTTTTGAACATTTCACAGGTACAATTCACACCTTTCCTGGGCAATATCAGGAGTTGCTGAAAGAATGATAGTATGGCTGTCAGGAGGAACTGGGAAACAAATACTGCACACATTTCCCTGGTCTCACTAAGACCTGGAGTAGGCTTTAAAGTTTGAAGTGTCTTGCTGGACATCTTGAAAATTTCCATCATATATTTACCTGACCAGTGAGTTTGGGTTGTGTCTCAAGACTAATTTTTAAAACATCTCTCAACAGCAGCATTTTTATTCCTCAATTTAAAAAGTAAATAATAATTATATTATTGTCAGAAAATTGCTGCTCCCTTAGGTCATAAAGGAAGTTGGTAGTAAGAATGTTTTCAAATTCAATGCACTTCATTTCTGATTATTGTATGCAATTTTTTTTTTAAAACAATTTCTTACCATATCCCATAAGGTAATGATTAAAACTTGAAAGCTTTAAAAGAGAAAATAACTGCTCAAGAAAGATATAGAACAGTGTAGCCAAGTGCTTTGGGCTCTAGCTGCCTCACTCTCCCCCACCCTGACTTCCCTTGAGTCTTCCTTCTCGAAGTCTGTTCTTCCTCAAGACCAACTATTTCTGTCAGACAGTTTTAAAACACAAGCCTCAAACAAAACAAGGGGGTATTTTAATTCAATAATGCAAATAAAATCTGCATGCATATTGCCAGAATTTTTACTCTGTCTTCAATGTACCATTTTAGTTGTAATGACACAAAAGCATGGGGACAAATTGCTACGACATTGGTAAATTTATGAGGGTAAAACTTTCATTGGTTTCCATGGGTGCAGATCTTCAGACAATGGGCCTGATTCTACAAACTCTCTGACACTTGAATAGCTCCACCGAATTTGGTAGTACTGTGCACATGTGAGAAATCATTCTCATGCATAAATGTTTACAAGATGGGGGCCTGAATTTTAAGTGCTGAAGTTCAAAGAAAATATAATTAACAAAGAACACATTCCCATGAGCTGCCTAGCAGTTCCTACAAAGTACTGGGTATCCTCGACTCTCATTAACTTCAACAGAAGTTGAAGACAAATGACATTAAGCAATATTAGGGCTCAAAACTTCAGCTAATATACATTTCTTTTTGCCATCAACAAAAAGGGGGTCTGATACAGTCTGTTTAGCTCAGGACTTGTTTAAAGCCCAAATCTGCTTACGTCTCTTCACAAGTAATGGTCTCACTGGTTCCAAAGATCAGTTACAATATAATTATTTAATAATGATACACGGTGTGTAAGGATAATTCTAAAGTTAGTATTCACATAGAGATAAGACAGATCCCAAAAGCATTTTTAGAAAACTCATAACTTTCAGATCCTAAAAAACTCCTACCCTTGCATGTATATTTGAGGAAAAGACAAAAAGTATAAATGTATATACATATGTGCATATGTGTTTATGCATATTTACGTGTGTGCGCATTTAATTAAATAGAGATGTACTTTTTTCTTTCATCTCACCTTTACTTCATCTATGATTAAATATATACATGACTTCCCGTTCTAAAGGGCTATGCACTTAAATATTAGTAATAGTTCCATGAATTTAGTATCTGTCAATGTCTTAGTTTTCTTCAAATTGCTAGGGTTACCTAGGCTGAAATCAGATTTGAAAAGCTCTATCTACTTCAGTTTCAGGTCATTTTCAAAATCAGAATGGGCCTATTTTCTATACCTAATTTGCATGCAAACAAAATCCTATGGGAACAGCTGAACTCGGAAAAATTCACTTCCAAATTGCAGAAATTATCCTTATTATCATTATTATTGCTGTCATTTACACACCCATCAATGTGTAATCTGGAAGTACTTTAAATGGTTGAAAATGTGAGAAACTGACATTAAGCAAATAGGATAATCAAATACTTAATGTTACAATCCCCATGCGCATGCCCACACATACAAGTGCACGCATGTGTATGCGCGCACACACACACACACACATACACAGAATTTGGAAGTAAGAAAACGAAAAAGAATTATCATAATATTAAAATCCAGAAATTGTGGTTAGTGAAAATCTAGGAGCAAGAGATGTACACAGTGCTAGTGGCTTTGAAGTGACCAAACTCAATCTTAAATAGGTATCTGGTAGGAGGTAATTCCAAAGTTTAAGGCTGCAGTAATGATACAGCTTGGCTTTTGCCAGCATGCAAAGAGAAAGGACATAAGCACTCCTGAGGAATGGAGACAATACAACCTAAACTAATCGTGGAACTCAACTCTTCAATCAATTTCTATGAATCAGTGCTTCATAGATTGTAGTGGGAATTATGAATTGCACAAGAACAAACAGACAGATATTGTAAAATGCTGAAATACTGTCACACCTTCACCTCAGAAGCATTCATTTGATTACTGGATTAGTCAGAAGTTCCTAATAAAATTTGAGTGCAGCTCCATAACAGACGCATTTTGGAGAAGTCCCACAGAGATGTAACTAAGGAGTTAAGATGATGCTGTTTCTATTGCTCAGAAAAATGTGGATGATCTTTGGCCGTCACATACCTTAACAATAAGATATTTGAAAGCTTACACAATCTGGGTATCTAAGTGTAATATGAACTAAGTTCAAATTCCCTGCTACTTTTGCTGTCACTCAGTCTCACGTCTGTTAGATTCTTTATTTACCCATTACAGATGTATGAAGCAACTTGCTTTTTATCTAGAATAAAATATTTTCTAGGTTTATAGTGAGCACAAAGACAACATATGAGACATGACAGAAGAGACAGGTGGTGTATGGCACTATGCCAGTAGTGAACAACTACATGTCATTACTTTGCAGGTAGCTTTAATCAAATCATAAAGACAGGGCAGAATAGTCCAGAGCCCTCCCAAAGAGGGCTGCTCTGAAAAATGATCAGACAGAATCCAGGTCTCTTGGGTATTTTTCCTATCTTTGACTAAATTTTCTTATGCACTTCTTAACGTATTGTAATACTATCCATTTTGAGACATACTGTTCTCTACCAAAACAGTATCGTTATTTTTAGTAAAATCAAGAATGAAAATGAGTGTGCAAACACACAATGCAGGAAAAGTCAGCAGGTGGTTAAACTCTTTTCTAGGGTTGTGGAAGGGATCTTACCCTTAGCACAATACTCTCCTACACAAAATCCATGCAGGAGACTTCCTCAGGCAAGGGCATCAGCCAGAAATCTTGGAGGTGGACTGCTTACCTCGTCTTGTAAGTTGCCTGAAATTTTATGTCCACTACAAAATGAAGAGTACTTGTAGATTTGCTAGGTTTATCTAGCTATGAGAAGTCATAGCTCTAGTGAAAAGGCTGTGGTGCAACACTTAGTTATCTCTATTCTTTATCTTCAGAATTTAGGTATCTTCATTGCCCTTGCTAACACAATCTAAGGACACATCTTTATCCTGAATGTTGAGAAACAGCCTAGTGGGGAGCCCATATGCTTGTTCATTCATATTTGCTCAGTGATGTGGCAGTGATATCTATACCTATATCTAAGTCCCATTCTGACTATTTCGACAGTGGAGCAACTACATGCAGGGAACCTATTTGCTCTGCATTACGTTTTTCTTTTTAAAGTTAAAATGGCACAGCCCCTAAATACAGCCTTACAATGGCACTCTTTGACTTTATTTGACCATAATTTCATAATTCAAACTTTTTACTCTTTCTCTTAAATGTTAGTAACGTCTGCAGTCACACATTTCTCAGTAAATTTCAGGGTCCAGAGTATCTTCTGTGTTTAAAATGATTCTTGCAGGACATGCTACATTTTGTTTTAATTGGTGGTTAAGATTTAAGAAACTGACCGTTTAAATAGGAGAGCCTGGAGCCTGTTCCTGGATCTAGAGATTTGAAAGCTGAATCATGCTGAAAAATTCTCACTGTGTTTTGCATGTTTTGTGGAGGAGAATGAACTTTATTACGAGGCAGGAAATCATTTATTTTTGGCAGAGTTTTGGTAAACAGGAGTTATTGTAATGAAATTCCCTAGCTGCCTTGCATATTCCCCATCCATGACTAATGGTGGCTAAGTTGATTGCTTATGAATTTCTTCTTTGGCCCAGAGGGGTTTATGCCAGCAGGGAACACTTGAAGAACAAGACATTTCTCCTTTTACTTGCAGCAGCATCCCTGGAGGCCCCGTGTGTTACAGTACCTTGCTGTAGCAGTGAAAGAGTTGGAAAAATGTTCCTTCAGCTTTGTAGACAGAGACCCCCATGGACATAATTTGGACTATAATTAGTAGATGCAATGTTCAGGGTCCATTACCCAGTACAATTCCGTCCTATAGTTACAGTCTTCTCTGACTTTTAGATTCACTTCTAGTCAATTGTCTTTTATCTTCCACACATTCTGTTTTAGTAAAAAGGCTTTAATTTTTGCCTGCAATGCACAAATGCCACTAAGCAACATTCTTAGATTTAAAAGTAAATTTAATCAATTTGAAAAAAATAAAGATTCAACTATGACACTGATTCCAGTTCTGACAAAGTGTTAAATGAGATCTTTAGAGATAATGTTGACATTCAGGGGCAAATTCAAACCTTATTACATAGAGGCAATTGAGGGCATAATTTTGTCCTTAGGACTATATTCTCCCTGATTTTCCCAGTGATTTTAATAGATTATAGGTATAAATTGAGCAAGGATAAGTTCATACAAACCAATTAAGTTTTAAAGGAAAAACATGTCATTTTGTCCCATGCTTAATTTTAAAATAAAGATCTAAAAATGTTCTCGATGGTTATTTAGTCTTAGTTTTTAAACTTATTTTGCTTTTGAGGTTTTTTTTGGGGTTTTTTTTTAATGCCATAAGTATTGGAATTAAAAATACATCTTCATATATTAATTAAGGAAAAAGAGTTAACAAATTTAAAAGTGGTAAGCAAAAGATGGGAAAAATTTCTCAGACACAGCTCTGTTCCTTGAAGATTAAATAGAACTGAAGAGAGAACACTTTTTTTTTCAACTGAGGTTAGTATTAAGAGCCACTTTTCAAGCTCTTTTAGAACATTTTACCTTAAGAAGTTTTCTATTTTAAGAGAAGAATATTGTGCTGCAAGGTCCAGGTTCAATTAAAATGATTTTGGGGCTTTTCTGTGAAATTCTATTTAATCTCTGTGGCACTGTGCTGACCTGTATAAAGAAAGATGGTAAAGCTACCTCTTAGCTTCAACGTCTATTCCTGTAACACAGCCTCAGCAGTCAGTTTCTAAAAGCTCCTCTGACAGGAAGACCTCTTATAGAATACTTTATCATTTAATAGCCAAAATAAGAAAGAAGAAAGGACATTCCCTCAGTCCGAACCTCACCGCAGAAGTTGAGTGGTGGCTAGACTAGTGTCCCCAGTATTGGCAAGAAGGACTTTAACAGGAAAGTAAGTCTGAAACATAATTTTATTATCTAAAGGAAGTTTCTATAGGACTGTCCTGTTCTAACTGATATTGTTATTGATGCTTG
>VYZV01041042.1:25290-44177 GCA_013401275.1 Pandion haliaetus | reverse complement strand
CCTCAAATTTTCAGAATATGAAGTTCATTCAACACAGGTCAAATCTAAAGGGGGGGAGGGGGGGAAGCCAAACCCACAGAAAGTTATTTCTTCATTAAAATTTTAAAAACAAAGCTACTNCTAGCTCACTCTCTACCCATCACCTTTGGTAGGAACCTTGCCCTCATGGAGTTCTTCTAGCAGATGTGATTATTTTCTCCTCCTCTGGAAGCATACTCTGAGATACCAAATAAAAATGAACGGACAACAGCTCTTACTGTATTTTCTAATCACACATTCCTTCCAGCCTCAGCAGCCTTCCTGCCATACAGAAAGACTTTTATAACAATACTTTAGAAATCATATAACATGAAAAGTGTTCATTGTAAGCATGTTTTACTAGTTTCATAGTACTGGCTTTTCACAAAAAATATATCCACATGTAACATTACTGACAAAAATGGCAGCATTGGCTTTAAAAGTGCTCCCTATGTCTCAAAATACCACCTTTGTCAGTTTTGCTGCTCTAACCACTGCATACAGGAAAAACATTTGCTAATACTGACCTACAGTGAAATATACATACATGTCCTTCTTATTTTTCCACATGCTACATTTCCAGAAAAAATATCTTACCTGAAATCCAGAATCCAGGATCCTGACTGGCTTGTGATTTCACAAGACCAACAGCTGGTATAAACTGGCACAGCTCCAATACAGTCAAATGGGCTTTATGAGATGAATGTGTGTTCCTTAGTGAAGTAGCCAAATCAAATCAAAAATAGGGATTTGAAAATAATTTCCACTGAATTGCAATTGCTTTCTTTCATACATAGTGCAATAGTTACTACAAAGTAGTAACTATTCTCTTCAAAGAGAAATACTTTTCACTTGAGCTTTTAAATTCTGCAGAGAACAAATTCATCCACGTTCCTGCAGGTAATTAGGACACAGAAAGTGCAATCTTTACTGAATTACTGGCCTCACTGAAGTCAATTATAACAATTCCTTGGTTTTGTAAGAATTTCACTGCACTAGATTTCCATTAGGAAAACTACACAGCATGTGATAGAGCCCTCTTACATTATGTTTGATAATAGCCTCAATAATATAAAAATATATTGGGGATCCCAATACACAACTGTTAGTGATACATATTCTCTAATCTGCAACATACTTCAAAGCATTTGTCCTAAAGCTCAGAACTAAACCAAGCATGTCGGGCCTAGCCAACCTGATTGCCTTCCATAATAAAATGGGTGTATTTGTGGGCAAGGCGATGGCAAGCACTGCCATCTACCGTGACATTAGCAAGGCTTTCAATGCAGCCCCCCCCATAGTATCCTCACAGAGAAACTGGGGAGGTGTGAACTGGATGGGTGAACCACAAAGTCTGTGAAAAGCTGGATGGGCCTTTTGGCCTGAAGGCTGGTGGTCAATGGTTCAAAATCTCACTGCAGCCAGCTACAAGTGGTGCCCATCTCCAGTCAGTCAATTTTGGGGCTGATCCTGCCTAATACCTCAAGTGTTTAACACTGATGACCCACATGATGGGACAGAACAAGCCCTCCTGAAGCCCATGGAGAGGCACCCAGCTGGGCGAAGTGGTTGATACACTGGAGGACCAGGCAGCCATTCATTAAGATCTCAGCAAACTGGAGGAGTGGGCTGACAGAAACCTCATGAAGTTCAACAAGAAGTGCAGAGTCCTGTACCTGGGATAGATCAACTGTATGGGCTGAATTAGCAAGATTACAGCCAGCAGGTACAAGGATGTGATTATTCCCCTCTGCTTGGCACACACAAAGCCACATCCGAAATAACATGGCTCTGGTTTTGGGCCCCCACTACACAGAGGAAGATCAAAAAACTAGACTCTGTTCAAATTCTATACTTACAGCATTGACAACCTAAACTTCCATGAGCAATCTAGACTCATTTTATAGTTTATAGAGAGAAAAAGGCATTTCTCAGGTATAATTCATCTCACCCTAAACTAAACATTTAAGGTAAATCATGATCTAGGAGTACCTGTTCCTCTCCAATGACTTCAAAAGGATTTCATACAAATTGCTCAGATACCAATAGCCACATTTGACACATCTAACCCCATCAGAGTAACCCCCAAGGTGTCTTGCATTACACCTGAAAAAAAGAGAGGTAATTTACAGAGTAAATATCAGCATAAAGTCTGAACGTCACTTTTTATCCAATTTTGACCAAAGTTGAACACACCATCCACATAGCTGAGCTCAAAACTTTTGCTTGGAAAAGAAGTGAAAATTATGCTCCTATACAATTGCACTTTCCTCCTTGAGATGAAAAAACACAAGATTAAATTTCCAGGTATAAAGAGAAAACTGAGAAATACTAATACAGCAATATTACAGGAATTATTTTTATAACATTAAACAGATAAAATGGTTTGTACAAACTCTTACAAGAGCAGTAGAGAACTCTGGTAAGAGTTCTCAAAAACTCTTATCTGCATGTCTGTGGATCTCTAAGACAGGGAGTATGGGGTTTCTGTATCTCATCTATTTACAGGGTCTTTAAGCCCATTAAGAGATTAAAA
Source organism: Pandion haliaetus (assembly GCA_013401275.1). Lineage (NCBI taxonomy): Eukaryota > Metazoa > Chordata > Aves > Accipitriformes > Pandionidae > Pandion > Pandion haliaetus. The sequence continues at coordinate 41,623 of VYZV01041042.1, read as the reverse complement.
GAAAGACACACAAGCCATTTAGTACATGTAATCTCTTTGCCATTTCTGCAAATACGTTATTTGTAGATTTGTAAGTGTAAAGACACAGATGGAAATCCACTCCCTAGCCACTGCATTACACCCAGCAACGCCCATAGTAGTGCTCTAGTCTGAGGAATTGTTGCCTGTTCCTAAAAAAAACACAGCCAACACGTTGACACAGGTAAAATATGTTACCACCTGTCAGCAGGTGGAGAAGCTGCCAAAGCTTCCAGAATTCCTCTAGTATTCTCACTGCACACTTGAAAACACATTAGAGTGAAAGTGTGAGTTTATCAGCATCACCTGAAGCATCAACCATAAATATCATGCTGACTGAACTACACTGCTGGAAACGTACCTTGGGGCACTGCTGCATAATTTGATTTTGACATCAGGTTGTGTATCTTGAAAACAGTGTTGGACTGATCAAAACCTTGACCAAAATTATGTCATAAACTGTGCTCAACACCTCGAACAACTTAGACTGTGGGACACTCATGTCTAAACTGTCTAAAGGACCAAAGACTGATTCTCAACTCCCACAGTTCCCACTCTGACGTATCCATATCAAAACAAGACTGTTGTACCATTTCTCCCCCAGTGGCCTGGTTGCCACAAAGAGGAAACTATGACATGGGGAAGCTGTAGCGTGCTGCAGCCGAGGCAAGTGGGACACTAAGAGCGCAGGGCTTGTCCCAGGTACCCCATGAAGCACTCAAAACAGAGAGACTGGGAAGTGCGTAGAGGCCAGAGCCTTTTCATGAGAACAAATCGCTCTGCCCTACCTCAAGAACCAAGAGTCATCAAGATAATGCTACAGGTCTCAGCTACAAGAAATTCACAACTCAAATGGCTGGCATCATACCTGGACCACTTTGTAAAACCCGCATTTTGCCTGAATTTTGCTGCCTCTTGCTAGATCTAGTGAAAAGATTACAAGTTCAGATGTATATCCTTTTTTTCCCACCACGCTGAGAGGTGTTTCCTCTCCATACAGACTTTGGTTTCTCTCACATCCTCAGGCCAAGCTGCAACTACACAACTGGAATATATTAAGTCACTTGAATTGTATTCATGGTTGGCAGGATGTTAACCTGTTTAGGGGAAAGAGCACTTTTTTGCATGTCAATGCTCCTAGCATTGGCGATAATTTATATTTTATTATATTTCTTGGTGTTATTCCAGAGAATGTAACTGTATTTCTATTGTGGCAGCACACACATTCATATCTGAGCTATGCTTAAATTACTAAGCTATGATAATGCTGGCAGTGGAACTGTGGTAGCACCAAGTATGCTGCAAGTTTGTTTAATAACTGTCCTCCTGTGGAGGAATTGGTAGTATTGGAAGTCTAACTTCCATTTGCCTAATAATGACTACGACAGCCTAACAGATGTAAGATATGCTGAGCATAACTAAGGAGCATGTCCCTGTAAGATCTTTCAAGATGCTTTATATGTTTTGAGATCATTCAAAAGGAGCAAACAAAATAAAGATGACACCAATGCATTTCCATATGAATCTGCAGGTCATCTTCAAAAACTTCAAAAATTACTGAAAATGGGTTTAACAAATTCAGCATGGAAACTTTGCCATTTCCCCATGACAAGAAAAACTGTAAGGATGTGATGATAAGTGATTATTAATATCGTATTTAATACTAAACTTTGATTTAAAAATTTAAACAAATTTTCTAATAACAAACATGGAAAAAGCCTATATCTCAAAGGGAAATCTAGCCCAAGATACCCTTGTGAGTATTATTGTCTCAAGTTCTGCCATTTCTTTTTAGCTCATGAACAAACCCTCAGGTGAGAGGAGTACATTTCCACCTTAGCTGATTGCTGCTGTTTGTCTAAATCACAAGGCTACCATCAATCAGAAAAGAATATAATTTAATGCCTAGAGGTAGTAAAAATTTAATGGAAGACATTTTTCTCTTCCTTGTGAAATGTCTGTAATAAATTACCCATTTTCCAGGCAGAAGTGTTCAGGAATGACAATGTATCACCAGACTGGCTTAAATATGAGAAAACCGTTCACATTGTAGAACAGTAAATACCTGTTTGGGGATATTAAATAGAAGGAAGGTAAAGAAAATTCTCCAACTACTAATGAATTTGCAGAATTTGCTGTCAGGACAGAAGGAATTCAGTATCCAAATTTCATCCGTAGAAAGAGAATGAAGACCCTCTGAGACATGAGGGATACTGCCACCATCTCTGGTCATTTAAAGCAACCATGATTACATCACAAGTACAGCTTGTCCAAATTTGCAAAACATATTTTGCACAGCTTTTGGTAACTTTGCACAGCCACAAGCCTTAGAGCATAGAGCCTTAGAGTCATGTGAAAAGGCAATTCCACATTTGTCTGAAATTCCATACACTGGTGAATTACCTCAAGCATGACACGCAGAGCTACAAGAATATGTTAGTCGTGTAACCACAGACAGAGGCCCGACCAGTTCATCAGAACACTTTACATAAGGGTCCTTGCAGTAACTCTCATCTGCCACTGCAGAAGCAGCAAAAATAAAAAATATTACCCATTTTGAATAGGAACTCAAAAACTGTCATGCAATAAGAATATATGAATGAGTTTTTCCATCATATATAACTGATCCTGAAACTTTATCTAGAGAGTAACATTAAAATAGGAACTTTGCCTGGCACCTCTCTAAGATCCAGACCCCCTGTTTAACAGGGACCATACAGCCAAGATTATTTTTGTATTTATTTATTTATATAGTTCTCTCTTTCATCCCAGCAAAATGCAACAAAACCATACAATCTTTGTGGTGTATGAATGCAAGGCATCAAGTTATTAACTGTTCTTCTTCCATGGCACTCTTACGGGATGTTTTCAACAGAAAACATATTGGTCACTGGTTGTGCTTATGATACTTGCTAGCTAGTGGCCAGACACTGCAAAAGAGGTGGTCAATTTGCAGAAGGCCCTTTCCATACTGCTGAACAAGGTTCAGATATGGGAAACAAGCATAAGTCTTATGAAAATTCTGAAGCCTCACCTTCCCATATCTCAAATACAGAGCCAGTGAGAAAGTTAACGGAAACCACAGAGTTGAAAGACCCTGTGGTAGATTAAAGTTGATTTACCCTCCTCTGATAAAAATCAGCTCAGAACACAGTAGCCTTTTATAATTACAATTCCACCTTAAGCTATACTTCGACATGAAGTTAAGGTTTTTCCTCCTCTAAATGTAGGCAGATCATTATGGAAGCTGTTAACTTCTTCCAAGTGATAGCAGACCTTGTCCAGCTGGCTCAGTTTCACTTAACTGGAGTAAGTTCTTACCTGCCTCAAAATGATGTGAAGAAGTGAGACAGTGCCACAGCGCGCAGATGAAAGGTGGCAAGAAGTAATGCATGCCACTGAACTGCACCCCACCCACTTAGAAACAACCCACCTAACAACCATATGCCAGCTGTGAAGAGAAATAAGGTACTACTCTGATTAGTAATGCACAATCTGATTAGTGACTAAATAAATAGGGCATGCCACTTTTATACACAACTCAATGACTGAAGTAAATTTTATCAAGTAAGAAAAACTGTAAGATGCTGATACTACCATATGTCCTGTCACTCTCCAGAAAGGATTAAAAGCCAAAGCCGATCCTATGGGAAACTGAGAAATTGACTTAGTGCACTGAGATTAAGTAAGTTTCAGTGGCTGCAGTGTCATAGAGAAAGATGGAAAATAAGTAAGGAGAGGAATGGAAGTGATTTTTATAGTTAGCTTCATTTGCCTGATGTGTGCTGCACCTAAGTCACACTTTGAAACAAGACCACCACGCTATGCCTGAAATTGGTGGTTTTCCCCAGAGTTTCACTTTTAAGCATGTACTACAGCTACACCTCCAGCATTTCAGGTCAGAGCCAGGAGTACAGTCTTGTCCTCAGCACAGTGAACGAGGGCAATGTGCCAAATCTGGCCCAGAGTTGAGCTCCAGTACAAACTGTCAAACACAAAAGTGCAACTGTCTAAGGTCAAGTCCCAGGTGTTTTGTTCAAGTAAAGCACGGATAATCTTGAACTCTTAAGAAAACTGAATATAACATTCACATCATGAACTAGCCACAAAAACAGCGTTCCCATGATAAAAGCAGGAGCTATTTTTTTGGGAGGAAGATTAAAAGCCTTTGATCAAACTGTACCTTTTGAGTAAGTAAGAGCTGGGTCTCAACTAACTTTAAATTGTACAAAATTTCACCAGAACAATGGGATATTGCAAAATATGAATTACTACCCACAAATAATTTTTAGAAATTACATCAAGGTTGTTCAATAGCACTTACAGCATTGGGCATTTCTCCACACCTTCTCCAAGCTAAACAAACTGAGAAATTTTTTTGAACTTCACATTGAAATAGGACTTCCAGAAGAATGGCTTGCTTTTAATATAGTGAACCTGCTTGCAGCTAAGAATTAAAGTCAATTAACTTGTTAAAAAAAAAAAAGTCAGTATGATGGTCAGAAGAATTCTTCAACAGTTTCAGAATGACCCCTTGCAAAACTTAAGATAAATTCCTCCTCAAAAATAACCGGAGAGTCAACATGTCCAAGATATGTAATGCCTGTTACAGGTCTGCATCTATAAAACCTCTCTTCTCAGCCATACAAAAACCCTCTCATATGGTACCTAGTCGTTTGCATTCTCTTGAGTTAAAAGACCCTATTTTGGAATGTCTTCTGTTGTCAGTGACATGGGCTTTAGTGCCACTCAGTGTTCAAATGACACAACTGCAGGGAGCTGCTGTACCAGAGCGCCCAGTAGCATGATACGCAATGGAACGATAATTAATTGATTTGTAGAAAATAGCTGAATTTTAGAGGAGAAGATTATGTTGATCCTTTACTTGATCTCATCATCAGCCTCAATAATTCTGTTTTGGAAAAGCATAAAACAGTGGGGTTTTCAGAGGAATTTGATGTTCAGCGTGAAATGATACATGAACTGGTACACTGTCACAGCCGTAAGAAGTAAAAAAATCAACAGCAGAGAAGGAACAGTGAAAGAAGTTTGCAGGACACAGGAGATGAGACATGTCAGAAGGAGCTAGAAGAGACATTTAGCAAATACATGTAAGTGAGAGAAGGACAAAGTGAACACAAAAAGAATGGGACAATGAAACAAGCTATTGGGAAAAGTCAGGTAGGCTATCACTGTCTTTTGGCTCACCTAGGGAAAAACTTATCTTCACTGAAATGCAAACCTTGAATTCAGAGACATTACAGCCTAAGGGATGAGAAGCAATCCCGTATACTATATTCCTTTATTCTCCCTCTTTCTCTTTCCTGATTCCCATTAATTATTTTTGCTATTTTTGGGTGGGGGTTTTTTGTTTTAACCTAAAAACCCTCTCAGAGAATACTCTTTTGAAACACCTTGCCAAAATAAAGGTTCTGCTATCAACATCCTTTGTAAGTGAAAGGCAAACAACTTGCAGAGGAGAAAAAAAAAAAAAAAAAAAAAAAACATTATCTGTTCTACTGACAATAATTCCCACAAAGAAAAATACCTTACGAGAGCTTTCCATAATATGAATAGGAGCTACAATCAGACCAAGAAAGATACCCTCCCAGGCCAATAAATGTCAGAAAATGAAAAAACGTAAATGAAGACAAAAATTGAGTAGGAGATACTGCTTATTGTGAAAGAAAATACTATTTGCCCAACCAGAATAAGATTAAGCTAAGAAATACATGGAGAATCAAGCAAGCCAAGAAGATTATCACATACCAGAAACAGAGACCACATTTTGCACAGGGATGTTAAGACTGTCCATAGTTGGATACCGCCACTCCCTGTCCTGCCAGCCTCACCTGACCTACGCAAACACTAACTCTGATGAGCAGAGAAACACCAAAGGGCTATATTGTTATTTATAATACATCAGGGTATCATTATCACACAAAACAACTAGCATGCAACATTGCAATAAAGACAATTTCTTCAACAGATTAAGCCCTCAAAAAATTACCAATCTCAGAAATACAGAAGAGCACAGAGGGCCCCTCTCAGCTGGCCTGAGGACAACGCATGTCTACCAGAGGAGACGGGTTGCTGCAGTACGGAATGACAAAAGGGTGCTGAAGGAACACAAACTGTTTAGGGCTTGTATTCTCTTTTCTTCTTGAATTTATGTAAAATTCCTAATGAATAGAAGTTAATTAGCTATACTTAAGACTGATACACAACTACAGCCATAGGGAATAAACAGGTTCACCAGCTGCTGTATTACTCCAACTACGCTGTAAATTGCTGCATGCTATTAACATACTCTCCTGGCTTCAATAAAGAAAATCTTATTGAAATCAGTAGCACACATTTCCTATTTCAGTGAGACATTGCAAAATTAAAATGATATGTAGTAAAAACAATATGTGTGAGCCACCTGCTTACTGTATGATAGAATAGATTGGCATAGAATGACAGCTGCTGCACAGCCAACATTTCAGATACTGTACTACCTTGCCAACTGGACTTAAATTCACACATGATTTCCTTGACTAGCACTGAATGAATTTTTGCTGCTATAAATATGCATTGGCAATTGTGATGAATCAACCTGGATACTAAGGGTCACTGTTAATTCAGATACATGAAGAACTGTATCCAGTGCAAAAAGCCACCAGGGCAAATATTGGTGAGTCAGGACTGTTTTGATGACCTACATGTAAAGAATATGCCTTGACCCATGATAAAGGGCTGCCAATAATGAAGATAGCCCCTGCAGAGCTTGCTGATACTCATACCACAAAATGCTAGATGTTAAAACCAAAGAACTAATTAATCATTGCATGCCTCCTCATGCTAGCCTGGAGTCTGTGAGAGTTACCATAACCAAGACCTTACAGCCTTATTTAGGCACCTTAGAGCCAGATTCAGATAGCCTAAACTCCACTAAGTTCTTACACCCACGCTAGGCCTATTCTACATCTGCATTTTGTTTTTAACAGACTTGAGACAGGTCACAGCTCTACCTCTTGGTTGAGCTTTCTGAATCCCTCTTCAGGCTCATGTGGTTCTCAGCACTGCTCAGTCACAGTGGTTTAGTGAAAGGCAGGCTATTTGATATTGCTTCTAATTCCCATTGATTTCAATTAGAGCCATGTGTCTAATTACGTTTGCAGATCTGTTTTTGCTGGTTTTATATTAAGGGGATACCTAGAAATAGTAAATGTTTCTTAGATTAATCTAACTTTCTATGCTAGCAGCTTATGTCTAAAGTCAGTGCTAACAGGAGCTCTAACAAGGAACCACTGCTTTAGATTTCCCTGATAATAAAATACTCTTTGCATATGTAATAATAAATAGTCTGGGTCTGCAAGAGGAAATAATTTTATAAGTATGAATACAATTTACAGTTCTTCAACAAGCGACAATACTGTAGTGTTCATAAAAGGGCAGGTTTGGGGTAAAAATCAGTAATCTATTTTAACCAATACAAATGCCAATATCCCATCTGCTAAAGTCTCTTTATTTTATATCAGTCTGCCATTTTCTCTTAGTGGTAGCATCAATAAACATTGTTGGTAATCATCTGCTTGTGCTCTAATGTGGCATACTCAGTTTCATTGAACAAAGCCAGGCTGAAGATCCCTGAAGACAAAAAAATAAATGTGACTTGTTTAGCTGTGATTCAGACCCATGACTCTTGACAGAATGACTCAAAGTTGCATCATCACCAAACCTGAACACAAATAGTTTTTACCCTATACAAAGCTAAATGCTAATAGCAGCCATGTTTTATTTATTTCAAAGAAATTTTCAATTACAGGGGGTTTTTCCTCATTTTGCCAACTGCAGTGGAACACTTAAAAAAAAAGCCATCAATTTGAGGAGTTCACCAAAAACAGTATTTGTATCTGATGATGTGTAACAGGATTCTAGCTGGAGAGTACCACTTAGATTTAAGAAAGGGTTTGTTTTGCTTTGTCTCCTTTCAGACAGATTTGGAATTCACAGACATGAAAGGCCAGCTAACAAAGCCTAGATTCAGGCTTCCCTTAGCCAGTATTTGAGGTAAAAATCTCAAAGGTATCTAGCACTAAAACACTATTACAAAGGCATGTTTTGCTTCTCTGGCATTGTAAAACTACAGTTACAATAATTTAATTAATCACAGCCATTCATAGTTAAAACAAGCCTGATTATCAGTGGTGGAGGGAATTGTAATAGGCCACTTACTCTGAAAAACTAGGAGATGATAAGCCCTGGCTTGCATGGTAACTTCAAAGCCTCACAGTTTTTGAGTTCCGATCAGGCTTCTTGGGCTTCTAACAGGAGCAAGGGAACAAGAAACTTGCATCCTTCAGCCTCAGAAGCCTTATCAGTAAAAACGGGAGGATCTGAAACTGTCCAGTTGTGAGATCAAGATGATACACGGGTTACCAAAAAGGTGAAAGCTGTAATACCAGGCTGGCAAGGAACCCTCTGGCAATCAGCTAAGTTTCTTGACTTTCCTTGCGTCTTCAAACAAACTATCTCCATTAAAAATGCCACTTTTTTTTAAAAAAAAAAAAAAAAAAAAAAAAAGCATTCTCTTGATGCGAAAATGTTCCATTACAGATTATTGTCAGGACAGGCAGCTTGTCTCATGGGTCACCAGTCCCTGAAGAGCCCCACGCTCCTGGAGGTCCTCTACATGCAGAGGTGGAGGACACAAGAGCTCAGCAGCACCGAGGACCAGGAGCTCCAGGGTATGAATTAGGCAAGTTCTGCCATCAGGACGTACCCTGTAAGATGAAAGATTCCCATGCCTGTCAACTAACATTGTACCCTGCCCTGTGCTTTCTGAAGGCATCATCTTTGACGTGAGACGTAAAACCACACATTTGTTGTTTCTAAATTTGACATACCGATCTTGAGTTTGGGGAGGAAACAGTAGCTTCTGCTAAAAGGAATCAGAAACGTCTTTTGGAAGGTGGCATGTAAAACCATGTCCTCAGAAAAGAAGTTTAGCATTTAGTGAAAACCCTGATGTTAACAGCACTGCTCTCCCAAGTGACTAGAAGCCACTTTTCAAAGGAAAGACTGCAAAAGTACAAATATACCAAGTTACAAATTATATTCTTGTATATTTGAGCCATCTGTATAGTCACTGATGACAAAAAAATGTATGACCTCAGCAGAAAACTGCTGTCAAGGTATCAAAATCACCTAAACAATTTACTACATTTATTCTTCAAATAATAGTATTTTCTATAACATTTATACTGTGAATGATGCTTGTATTTTAGACAATAGCACGCATACAAGGCAAAACAAATACCAACCATTGGGAATAAAAAGAAATTATTTGAAAATTTTAAGTGAAAATGTTCAAATATTGTTGATATTATGTAATTAATTCTGTAGATGTGGCTTGACAGTATACAACATAACAGATTATTCAGAGCCCAGGCACTGGCAGGCCCACTGCGGTCCCAGCTGGCCTGCTGCCTGCAGCCTGGGCTATACACTTTCTGTGCGAGAAATAAATCCTGCTTTAAAATATTACACGGGTCTGAGATTTACTATTTGGCAGCATCGCCTACGCCGATGTTCAGACAGAATGGTGCAGCCCTACCAAACCGGGTGGCAGCGGGAGCAGGGCCGGGCAGCAAGCCCTGCTGGAGAGCCCACTGCTGGCACCGTGAGCTGTGGCAGGGAACGGCCGCTCCTGCCTCAGCGATGGCGGTAGCACATTGTCCCCATCCCCTCCCCAGCAAAACGAATGTATCATTAGAAGCCGGGAAAGAAATCTATATTAAGATACTGCTAATGTTCTAACAAAGTGACACAAACGAGTTACACCGCTAACAACTCACCTTCTTCCTACTCTAGGTATTTATAGCAATCTCTGAAATTTTACTGATATACCACAGTCTATTAATTCTGCTCCCCCCCCCCAAAGAGTAGCATAAACAAGGGACAAAGTAAAAATCTTTAAAATAGAATTTCCTCCCCACAGTTTAAGTTAGATACTTAGGACTGAGCTTATCAAGCCAACTGGTAGGCATCCTGCACATGGCACAGCACCTCGCACCAGCTCTCTGCGTGTGCTGAATCATGGCGACTGATTTTGCAGAAGCCAGTGGTACGTTCACATATTACAGAGCAGGAGCAAACCTTTCATTATGACAGTCTCTTAAACACAAAGTTGTTAATAAACAAAGTTAAAAACCAATTGACCAATTATTAAATGACCTTAGAATAAAATATGCTGTTACTTTACTTTAGCTAGCGCAGTACCAGTAAATATCTCTAAAAGAAAAAGCAAAGTCTTCTATGACAGAAACCAATTTGATATGGAAATGGGTCAACAGTTGCTTAAGATGTAGCACAGTTTTGATTTGATCTGCTATATTTGGACTCTGTATGAGGCGCTTCCAGTAACATCGGTATTGCTTATACATGAGACTTTTGCATAATCACTGTATGAAGCATTAGAATTCTTCATCCAAGAATGATTTTCAAAACGACTATACATCTCTGTTAATAACGTTGATACAACAGTGTTTGCTGAAGAAAAAGAACAACTGTTTTCTAAAACAATTAGGATTCACGATACATTGCTTGGCAGACTATTGTTCAAAAGCCCACACAGTCCTTATTGAAGAGAAGCCCAAACACACCCATGGGCACCAATTTATGCATAACACTGAGCTCAGAATACACACTGGTCAAACAAGGAAAAATATATAAAAAAATTAGGCATATATTTATTTTACAAATGAACTCCTGTATTTGTAGCAAACGTTTTTTATATCGTTACTTTTCAGACATGATCACAGTTTGAGTTGTTCTTGTCTTAAGAAAACAGCCAGATTCCATTTTAAGATTTTTCTTTCAAGGGTATTATATAACCTTGTACTTCCATATATCTCAGCTGTTAGCTTCCCGGTCCACCTTGTTATTCCTATGCAGTCCCTAGTAATCCTTGTTATCACCACAGGGATTAAGCTAACTTCACTCCTGAAAACTATAAAAGATCATTTCACCATACTTACCTCCATGTTAGGGAACCTTCCCCAGCCAGCAGTGAATCCTCCTTCTTTTTATTTGCTTGGCCTCCACTCACATATGCTACCGATACAACTGCATTGGTTCTTCTTTGCCCTTGCGTCCTGCTGTCTGGCCTTGGGAAAAGAACACACATATGTAATATTTTCCTTCAAGTATGTAGTAACAACGAATATAAGCATTCACATCCTAAAAGCCAAGTACACGCATTGAAGATCAGCTATTGACTCCTGCAGAGCGATCATACAAAGGAATGTGACCTTGGTCATGGATGAGGTCCTGGCAGCCCTCACTGCACAGAGCTGCTGGGCATGGGCAACGTTAGAAAACAGAAACTGTAATGACCATTTTCAATCGACCTCTGTATGCTGTTTGACATTGAAAGAGGACACATTCAGATTATATTAGCATAAGTCATAACATTAACACATTACCTTTGCAGAGACATAAACGAGTTACTGTAGCCATGGTAAGCCAGAGGTTTGCTGAAATCTAGGGAAGTGGGAATGCTAGGTCTTCACACAGAAAACCAGATGAGACAAAAATGCACCAAGCTATTTGCGATTAATAATAATGACTCTAAAGACAGTCTATTTCCAATTAATAATACTGACTCTAAACCCAACATGAATTATAATTACAGGGGTTACTAACCTTTACAGAGTCAACATGAATATCCACCGGATTCCACTGCGTGTTCTGTGTCTTATATACCAATAAGGGTGATATTCTGAGAACAAAAGTCTCTACAATACATATCTCTACAAGGGTACAGCCCATTCAGTCGAAGCATATTTTAACCTAGTAATTCCTATAGCATATTGCAATTATTAGACTAACTGCTATTAGTGAAAACCAAACTACTCAATCCTATGTCTGGCTCTGTAACAGATGTCATACATAATGTTTAACAAGTAGTTCATGTCTCTTGACACCATTTTACCACTTGTAAAATAAGAATGCTTTGAGATCGTTGAATGGTAGACATTATAGAAGTAGAAAGCATTGACTATTATTTGGTTTATTATTATTATTATTATTTAATGTAACATATGGATGCAAAATTCTGGCTTGTTTGACCAGAAAGACAGCCATATATGTTTAAAATTAAATTAGCATAGAAAAAAATTAAGCAAACAGACTATCTCAAATAGGAAATGAAATAAACAGTATGGAGCTCTTTAAATACATAACAAGTAATCAGCAAAAGGGCTATGAACGGAACCTGAGTGGGAAGCTTGTGACCAGTGAGGCTGATATTGCTGGAAGCCTGAATGAAAGTTAAAAGGCTCCATGACTAGGCCAGACTATACAGGCAATTAGAAGTGCTGAATGTTGCCAAGGCATGAGGCCAACAAGAATTACAACTCAACAAACTGANAGAAAAAAAAAGAAAAACTAAAAAAAAAGGAAAGGCTTTAATTAAATATTTGAAATCTCACAAGGGATGGGGAAAGTGCCAGGTAACTGGAAGATGGTTAACTAAATGGAGAGGGTCTGTTCGCTCATTAATGCGTGGGGGAATTTACAAGTGTAACTTCTACTACCATTAATTGGAGCTACAGTAAATGAGTGATGCCAATGTATACTGGTGGGGAAAGGCTCTTGTTACCTAGACTGGTCTTACCTGGTAAGGGTTTATTGAAGGGTTATGCAGTGATTTTTGGATCTGAATGAAAAAGGTCACCAAGATGGAACTTCTTGAAATAAAAGTCTGTACTACTTTAAATTCAGGATGATCCCAGAAGAAAGCAGTATTTCCGTAAGAACTTGTCTTAGCAGCATTTTTTCAGAATTGTGCAAACATTTACTTCTCTTTACCCTGCACCTCAGAAATCCCAAAATAACCCTGTGGGACACACGTCAGATTCAAAGTGGATAAAGTAACTTCATTTCTGCAGTTCCTTGTCAGAAGGGTCACCAGTCGGGATGATTTGATTGTGCCTATGCCGAAATGAGACAGGGAAATGAAGCCAGCAGGTCACTCACCCGCAAAGAAACAGTAGGAAAGAGGAGAACAGAAGTACTTGTGAAAGGACCTAACGTTGGCGAGGGGCGGGGAAGAACTGCAAGTGTACTATGTCACTAGACTCAATTAGAAACTCTATAGATGTAATTACTTCAGATAAGCATATATACATTTTTATGCAGCTCCAAATTCCACGGTTTTCACAACATCACATGCCAAATTTTAAATGCACATTAGTTATAATACACCATTTTCCTATCCACTGCTCCTCCATTAAATCCGAAGTCTGCTTCAAAACAAAATTTTAAGCTTCATTGTTCCTACAGCAGTACAATGAAGTCAGAAATTATTTACAGACTAAAAAGAGATTTGGTTTTTTTTCAGCTGCAATCAGAGGTTTGGAATATGCAAAATATGCTGTATTTTCAGAACCCATGAATGCAAACCAGAAATAATAGCTGTAGTAACTCATTCAGGCACATAAAATGGAGAAGTAAGGGCCAGGAAGCTTATGTCAGTGTCCCATGCTGGTTATTTTATCAGTATTTCTAACTGAAAAGGAGAAACCATTGGAGTTTCAGAGCATGGTATAAAAAAAAGGGCAGAATTCAGCATCTGTTCTCCACATAACTATATATCATAGGATGGTTCAGAATAAGGAATATATTAAAAAAAAAAAAAAAAAAGTCCAGAACAAAAAAAAAGCTCAAGAAGAAAAAGGCTATAAGCATTCACAGTCTTGAGGCCATTTAAAATCTTATTAAAACTCAAACTGCCCTCAAATGTTCAAGACGTTCACTTGGTCTCTCAAGTGAAATGTGTCTATACAAGCACGTTTTAAAAGACTTCGTATTCTCAACGTTTACTAATGCTTTACCAGAGAAGTGGTCAGGTAGCCACCTCAGTAAGTGAAATGTTTTTGAAACTTATAGACCAGTTTGGACTTGGACTCTTACTTCATTACAGGAATAATACCATATACCTTAAAGAGTAAAGGAAAGCATTAGCACAATAAATTAAGACTACAACTAACAGTAAATGAGATATCCACTGAAGTTTTTACTGTTTTTAAAGACACAAATCATTCCTATCATCATCACAGGGTTACCTTATAAAAAGCAACTGCCAAGAACGATTCATTTTCTTCTCTTGCCTACCCTCATGCAAATATGGACATCTGTAAAGGACAGAACAGATCCACATCTACAATTGCTATGGAAGAGAGTTTATTTCAAAAGGACATCTTTTATGGCCATAACAGAATCAAATATTAGACAACACTCAATTCACCCATTATTTTTATCTAGAACTTAAATACTGACACAAAAGCCAAAGTCAATATTACTAGCCAAATCTGTTAAATTTCTCGAGATTAAGATGGGAAAAAATGAAGAATTTTCACATTAAGGTGGTGGGCTATACTGTAGCTTAATTTATAATTTCCAGGCGTATAAGGCAAGCATAGACAGACCATATGTCTTTTCTTGGCCTTTAAATGCTCCTATTTTCCACTAGACTTGCCTTTTTCTCCATCTATTGGCAGCCATACCATTTGCTATTCAGGTGATCGGCTGTAATGAGCCAACTCCTGTTTCCGTATGAATAACCACTTTTTTCCCCAATTACTTAAGCTGCCAGCAAGTCACTGGTGTCATGTTCTTTGATGCAAATCTGACTGTCAATAGAGAACAGGACTACATAAAGACATCATACTACATATGATGATACCCTTAGCTTAATATTTTTCATAAATGCTATTCAGTTTATGTTCCAGGGAATATGGGGAAGGCAGCAATGGTCCACAGTAAGAAGTAAGAATATTTTTAATTGGCTTTGTGCTCCACATGCCCTTGTAATCAGCCTTCCCATATGGTAGTCTGAAATAAATTTATCAATCTCCATTTATGTATTTATGTCACTTTAAAAGGTCCATTTTAGTCAATATCAAAATCTATAAAAATGTCACATTTAATTTTAAAATTGTTTTTTAAAAGTTAGAACACTGAATACATAGTTTGATATTTACAATTTCTGGAAATAAGCAGATACACAGAAAAGCATGGGGAGAGGGGAAAGCTTCTGAGGCCAATGAGCACCTGTTATTAACAATACAAGAACTAAATGCATCATTTTAACTCACTTTTTTGAAAGGTCATTTTTTATTAATCTTCCTTAAATGGGTTTGGGTATTTTTCACTTACAGGGTAATAGGTTACATTTTGCAAGCCAAGAGACCTTCTTCTTGGAAACCACCATGATAAGTATGATCATGGAGCAAGGGGCAAATTCCTTCCTAGTGTTGGCACTCCTGAATGCAAGCACCATGTTTGACAGTAAATAGCTACAGAACGAAACTATTTTCCATTGAAAAATTACTATCTTAAAATTCTAATACAAAGCAATAAAAGCAACACTACCCAGTATTCGAGGCCTAGTCTATTTACTACCTACCTTCAAACCTGTGTCATTTCAGGAAGCCTCCCCAGATCTTTATCAAGTAGCTTTTCCAAGTGTTGGCCATTTTTTTCCAGGTGATTCCAATTAAACACCATTTTAAGCCTCTGAGTAATTTCTTGAACATGTGCTTCCGCAATATAGATACCAGCAGCCAATCTAAAGAGAAAGACATTTTCAATACATATTAAAAACTGCTGTTGGCTCTAGAAAACTCAGATTCAGTTCTGCATGTTCCAAGGTGCTCTCAGTTGGGACTTTACCTATGAACTAATTAGCTCCTGTNCCTAAACAACTACTGCTCTTTTGCTGATGGGGTTTCTGGCTTGTTTTTTTTATCATTAAAAATAAAATAATAAATTATTCTTTTCGTAAGGTTGACAACGCTTTTCAGAGCTGAGGCAAAACAAGAAGCCAGCAAAGGGAGGACAGGTGAAAAGCAAAATTATTTCTTTAATGGTCTGCTAAGAATTATATCATCTTTGATTGTGCTGATTTACAAACAGGAAAGGTCCTGT
Organism: Pandion haliaetus; assembly: GCA_013401275.1. NCBI lineage: Eukaryota > Metazoa > Chordata > Aves > Accipitriformes > Pandionidae > Pandion > Pandion haliaetus. The sequence continues at coordinate 25,627 of VYZV01041042.1, read as the reverse complement.
CTAATCTCTGAAAAGGAGAAGGAAGAGGAAGAGAAAATAGCTGCTAAAGCTGAAATTCATTAGTGAAATGCATTTAATATCTAAGTAAAGCAAAACAGTAATGTTGAATGCTTAAATGTGCTTAATTAACTTGCAAAAATACACATTTTTTTTAAGTTTAAAGTTGCTGTTTAATGACAACCTGGTTTTATTATTATTACTGGGCTAAAACCTGTTTTTAGACATACACATAAAATCAGAGCAGCTCACAGGATTCTCCAATTACTCAAGAGATCATTACTGGATTTGACTCTGTACTAAGCAAGGTTTTTTGCCCACATGCTGGAATAGCACATAA
>VYZV01041041.1:0-40283 GCA_013401275.1 Pandion haliaetus | reverse complement strand
CCACTATCTGTGAAGTTCAACCATTTTTCGCATAACTCACCCTCAACCATCTGCCAAACCCACACGTCCCTCTTGGCACTATCTATAACTATTGTCGGCTTCTTAGACTGGTCTCTGACATATCCAGAAATTTATGTCATGTCCAATAGTTTTCCATGTCTTGTTCAGCTAGCTTCACCTCAGGGCAGGGCCTTGCCAACTGCCTAGTCTTTTGCCTGCCAGCTTAACGTGGACATACTGAATATGTTACATCTCCTGTGCAGCCAGTAAGCCTCTTTTCGTTCTATGAAAAACAGGAAGAAAATGGATGGGAACAGAAGGAAAAGGAAGGTTATATACATGCACATACAGGGAACCTGGTTTTCAACCCGGAAAATGGAGTAAGGACATTGTGTTCTCTGCTCTAACCTCAGAGTTTGTAGCATCAAAATTCACTTTGAGTCACAGAAAAGACTCTTACTAGAGTCTAACAGGATGTTTGTACATGCCAGTATCTTTAATTTAGTTCTCTCATTTCAAGTACACAGATCATATCTACTGATCTTATAGAAAAATGGCTGCTCTTCAGTAGCATGCCCAAAATTCAAGGGGAAGGTGCTGGTAAAGCTTATCACATTTTACAGGATTAAGCATTAAAAAAAAAGAAAAAATGCAGACAAATAAAAAAAGGAGATCTTGCTATCTAACAGAACAGAACTAAGGTCTGATAATGTTCTTGGTACTAAAACTTTGTTATAAGCTTTTAGGTAGAGTTTAAAATACTGTAATATACATATTTCAGTTACCTGATTTTTTCAGTAAGAAAACCATATTTGTTAGGGAGCTTGTTCTGTGTTAAGTCTTTATGAAACGGATGTTAAGAACACCCTGACCTTACACATTCAACTTGCCCCTCCACAGAATCCCTTTTCCAGCACAAGAGAGAACAATGACACAGTATGGATGGGTTGATCTGTGCAGGAATACACTGTACCGAAGCCAATACACATCTGAGACTTCATAATGGTTAATGTAACTCTTTTTCCCAAAACAGTACTCTTTCAAGATACTAATAGCTTTCAAGCTATTGGTGATACTAATGCAGGTAAGCTTAAGCATATATTTTTCAGGGAGGGTACCTTGGTATGGACTTCATTCTTGGTTGTCTCATGGGAGTTGACCACTACTCAGAACAGGTGAAAAGGGAATCAAATATGTCATCTTTGACACTTAAGCTGTATCTATTTCTCTAACAGATTTCCTTATACATTTCCCCTGAACATAGGCCACCTGAAATGAAGGCAAGGCTTAGAATACACAATAATAATATTTTCTATTAGCACAAAGCATTATATGCTCAAAGTCTGTATGGTTTTTCAGTAATGGGTTGAAGTATCTAAAGAAATTTGAAGATTTTGTTTCTCCTATGAACTCTGTCTCGTACTTTATACCATTCTATATCTGGTGGCAGAAAAAGGTCTGTAAAAATCACTATGTGTGCTACCTTTAAATTCCCTTCCAAGGCTGGTACCTGTATTGCTACTCAGTTTTAATAACATTGTTGTAGATTAATACAGGATTTCATAGAAATAAACAAAAACTGAGATACATTGTAATTTGGTGTAATCAAAATGCAGCTGATTACTAAAAGATTGCTTCAATTTTAAATTCCTCTAGTCTCAGTATTTCCTATTTGCTTTTTCACTGCTTAAACCAGAAGCTTTTCATATTTATATATATTATATCATATTTATATTTTTCATATTTATATAGCCACTGTCACACAGAGAGTGCGAGCAGAAACAAACAACAATAAAATATAACAATCTCCAGAAAAAACATGTGCAATAATTCATCAAAGGCAGCAGAGATATGTTACTCACAAATTATAGCCTCTCTATCTATAGAGAACTTTTTAGAACTGGGCAGATATCTTTCAAAGATTATAATGTTTTTACAATAGCAAACAGTTAAACAGTTCTGCTCTATGGGCAATCTCATGACCCATTAAAATGTAATTCACAAAACATCAGCTCACAAGTAATAAAAAAGAGACTAAAAACCAATATAAGAAGATGTTTTAGTTGTATTCTTTGAAGATTTCCTAGTTTCTCTCTTCCTGAGATTCCCTGTAAAATTATTCTTATTAATACACTGAGGCTATGAGTTTTCACAGCATAACCATTGATCCTACATCGACAGACATGTTTGCATCCTGGCTTTCTATTTCCTTGAATCTGACATACAGAAATCAGTTTATGAAGTACTGTAGTATAACACCGCAAGACTAAAGAAAAAGGTAANGTGGGCTGTGTCAAGGCTGAATGATTTAGTCCACACAGTCCCATTCCTACAGTCCACACAAAGGAACCAGCTGGCACAGGTGCACGTGGAGAAGCTCATGTCTGCTTTTCATGCAGTGTTTCTGTTTTCTCTCAATTTCACTGCATTCTTCAAATTAAAGTACTCTGCACCTAGCTCCAAGGCTTTGTAAAAACCTAAAGGACTCTAAGAAGCAGCAGTAGAAGAATCTCTTCTCCTTGAAAATATACATCCAAAGTATATTCAGTTTTTGAAATCTTCAATATGTATCCATGTTTATTTCCAGTACAGAGTAACACAGGCAATTATTTTCTTTCAACTTACTATTTCAGATTGATATATTTCTTCAAAATAATCACTTTATATTTAAGTTACTTATTGGTCTATTTGTATACTTGTAAATTTATTTTATTAAGCAAAACAGAACTGGAAAAAATGCCTTTCTTCTTTTGAATAAGCATATTCATATCTGACTTAAAACATGATCCTACAAGTCAAGGAGAGAAAATATTTTACACTTTCTTTTTGTATATGAAGAAATACAAAGCAATTATAATGTATATTATAGTTGTTTCTTAAAATNCCCCCCCCATTTTGCTTAGGGTGTTTCAGAAACTACCCTGCACTCTCCTGTAGGGTCAATAACTACTGGGTGCCAGCACAGCATGGGCAGCAGAAGCATGCGTTGGCAACAGTGTTCGCCATATCAGGACACAGTGGTTAGGAAGAGTCCTGGTGGACTGGTTGTCTTGGGAGAAGAGACTGGATGGGGGGAGCCTTCCCTGGGTAGCAGGTGCTGGTGGGAACTGGAGCACATGATGGACAAAGACAGGCTAAGAGAGTAGGGTTTGCTCAGCTTGGAGAAGAGAAGCTTCAGGTAGGACCTCGTTGCTGTCTACAACCACCTAACAGAGGGTATGGAAGACAGAGCCAGACTCTCCTTGAAAGTGCCCAAGAATAGGCTGAGCAGCAATGAACACAAGTTAGAACATGGGAAATTCTGAGTAGATATTAAGGAACTTATTTATTTATTTTTTACCAGGAAGGTGGTCAAATACTGGGCCAGACTACCCAGAGAGTTTTCTTCACTCTGAGATTTTGTGACTGCCAGGAACTTCAGATATATTATTTTTCAGAACTCTAGTCGTACACTTCTTGAATGTATCTCAGTGAGTGTAACTACTTTATGGACTTGTGTGCATTTAATGTTTCTTAAAATCAATCTTTAAATATGTAAACATATATACATACATGAAAAGATTAAATTAATGCATATTTTTCATGAAATATTGCTGTAAAAGACACTTAGAAAATCCCAACAGCCTGGGTAAATGTTTTCCTGGGCTTACAGGGGAATAAAAAAAATAAATCTTTGTAAGGTTAAATATCACTGCTTCTTATAGAAAGGCACAGTTTCAAATAGAATCTCTTTTTAAGAAGGTCATGAGTTTTATTGCAAGTGGACAGAGACTTGGATAACTTAAGTTTTTCAGACAGTATTTCTAGAACTTAATGAGCTACATCAAGGGACAATGGAGAGTTGTGATATGACTTCTCTGGCTGAGTAGAACCTCATTAAGCAGTTAAATCATTTTTGTATCATAATGTGTTTTCAAACTGAGGATGAATATGTTCTATCAGGAGAGTGCAGGGCCCTCCTTCTCTTGTCAAAAATTTTCTAAATGAAATCTGCATGGATCTGTCATCTGGAAAGTGATTGGCAGGTTGTAACTTGTCCAGTTTCTACCACCTGAATCTAAACCAGTAGCACATACTGTGAAATTGAGCCTAGCATGGGACTGCACTGTTCAGTCCTTGTTGTTTTGAGAAGAATGTAAGTGGAGATGAAATGGTGCTAATTTTCCTTTCTGCTTCCTACCTGTTTGTGCAGGCTGAGGCACTGAAGCTGAAGACACTGGGTGCTTGCATGGGGCAGGGAGGAAGCATCTTCCCCAAGGTGCAAGACCAACCTTTCCTCCCAGACACAGATGGTTTTGGATAGTTATGTAGAGTGTTGGACTGGTCCTTACAGTTTCACAAGGAATGCTTGTAGTTCAGCCTTTTGTAAGCTACTTGATTTTAAACCTGTGATCGTCACAGGCACTTGTACGTACATGAATTACCTTTTTAGTTTTGTTTATTTTAAGTGATTCCACTCCTGATTTTGATTTCTGCTATTCATTTATTAGAGATTATTTCAGATGAAGTTACTCTGCAAGGAGCTCCAGTAGTAAGTCTAAGTTGCAGTCCATGTTTGATAGGAATCATCTGGGACTAAAGAAATGGTTTTGCATCTGAAAATAATGCCTAAGAAGATGAGAAGACTTCTGACTCTCAGAAGAATTCTCTATTAAAGTTGTCAAGTGGTTAGAACTGATTTATTTCTCAAATGCTACCCCTCTGTGAATTAACTGAATTGATTCTCTATTCAAATTATCCAATGACATTTTAAGTTTAGTGAACACATTAATAAATTGTTTGTGAGTATGTGCTGAAGGAAAGTAAGTACCATCTGGCTGTTACAAGTGGACCCACTTCTCATCTTCTTCATGCAGGTATATTTGCTCTCCTTTAATGTTTAACCTCTCTCTGACTCCACAGGTCCAAAATATTTCATTTCTGTTTCACAGGACTCTGTTCTCAGAAGCTTTTGGGGTAACTGGGTTAGGAAAATCATAGTAATCAAAATGAATTCTTACCACTACAGACATATCTTTATGTAGTAGTTTAAATTATCCAACTATAATGAAATTTGTACACATTTACTGCAGGACTATTGACTTTCCTTTTGTTATCTAGCTCTGACAAGGTCCTGAGGGCACTGATAGGCTTTCACAGCCTTGCCCAGCCTCACACGGGACCAGTGCTCCTGCCTACGGCCCCAGGCCCCAGGTCTTGCCTGAGCTGCGCTGCAGATGTGCTGATCTCCAGCCTCATCTGCTGCTCCTGGGTGGTTCCGGACCTGCTTCACCACCTTGCTGTGTTTGGGACCCTGCTACCAGCCCCCAGTCACTAATCACTGGTCTGTATAAGGGCCTCTCTTCTGAGATTCTGCTCACAGCAGAAACCTGTGAACAAACTGCTGACTATCTGACCCAGCAGTCTTTAACCTGTACAATTCTGCATCTGTGTAATGTGTCTCTGATCTATACGGTTCTCCTAACAAGGTTACATGCACAGTCTCTGGCAAAATTTAAATCAGGCTGTGGATTTTCTTGTTTAAACTGCTCTTGAGTGAATTGCTATTTAAGTAGGGCTTTTAGTGCATCTAGGTGTAAAAGGTGCGCAGAGAAAGAGTTCTCCTTTGTCCAAAAACCCTCACTGCTTTTGAAGATGGGGTTCCTACATTACAGAGATGTAGGAAATTGAAGGACTTTGTTCAGGAGCTCATGTACACATGGCCAGGCCTTCAGCTATTAAAAAATACTCTTATTTTGTCTTTTGCCATCTGTCACCTCTTTCTTCTTTGTGTTCAGATTACCCTAAATAATTGAGAGAATGATGTTAAACTTTTTTGTAGGTATTTTGTCCTTGTTAGAAATAGAAGCAAATTCTTTGCTTCCTGGGACTAGGGCTTGTTTGCCACTTGTAGTAGCATAGCACCAATGAGTCACATGAAAGAAAAAAAAATATGCTTCTGCCAAGAATACAGACATCCCCCCCAACCTATGCTAGTTTTTATCAATACGTGTATTAACAATGTTTTAGTGGATACATTGGATTTTCCATTGTTTTAATTATAAATTGCTAACTCCTAATTTAGTGCTGAGCAGGAAATCTTCCTCCCAGAAGAGTAATGTATCTCAGGTTGCTCTGTAGTAGAAAGTTCCCAGCCATCTCAAGACTGAAGAACAATAATTTGACAGCCAAACAGCACTGTGATGAGCAAAACCTGCTCCATGATGAAGCTTGGTAAAACTTGGGAAATGTTTACATGACAAATTGCAGTATTGTAACACACAGAAAATTCAGCCTGTAGAGTGTCCTTAGGTACCCATTGCAGTGCTTTCTCCAGAGATGTTGAAGGGAGATTAAATATCTGTTTGGTTGTATCTTTTTCTATATTGCATTAATCCCATACTTCAGGACACCAGTGGGGACAGGAAGATTTTTTTTTTTCCTTCTTTGACACTTACCCAGCTTTTCTTCTTTGTCCTCCTCTTCTTCCTCTGATGCACCAGAGGTTGTTGCATCTGTGGACAGTACACTGGCTGGGTGCAGGGGTGTGACTAACAACAACAAAACATTTGAAGTGCTTGGCTGGTAAAACCTGTTCAGATGATAAGAACTAAGACTATTACTGATTTAAATTCATAAAGGATTTCTCTTCATGTGGGATAGGTATGTTTGGGAGAGGAGATAAGATCTTTTAAGAAATCTCTTGCCACATTATTTAATATATTGCCTGCTACTGTAGTTGTTTATGAAATTTGTAATGCCTATTGTGCTCTGTCTGTGGTACTTTTTACTTATGACTTTTGGGATGTTCATACTGGTATGTTTGTTTTAGGGTATTTGTGAGTGTTTTGTGGCATGAGTAGCCATTTTGGGAATCATTCTCACTGTCGATGATTGTATTACAGGAAGACTTGATTAAGTGATGTAAGTGACCCTTCTCCAGGTCTCTGTCTTAATTGGAGGGTTTTGCTGCAAAAAAACCCCAATAACGAAACACTTAGTAAAGAGTGCTGCCTTTTCTTTGATATAATGATCATTCTTCAATAATATAAATTATATTTACCCTTTAAAGAGTAATTCCATCTGTGTGTAACAAGAAACACTGGTTCAGATGAAGGGATCCTTACAATTTTAACAGAGTAAAACTAACTGATGTTGCTAGAAATATTTTGTTAAATAAATGGCATGATGAACTTAATAATAAACCTCACAGAGGAAAATGATAACCGTAGAAATAATGTTGTTTCCCATTTTGGTATACCTTTGTAATAGTTTTGCCTAATAGAAGCTTTTAAACATTAATGAGCACATTAGGTAGAACTCACATTTGCAAAAGTTCCTATTAGAAATTGAAAACAAAAGGGAAATTTCTGCATAAGGCTTTCCCCCCTCTCCTCTTAACATCAATTCATTCTAATTTATTGGGCAGAGATAGAAGATAACCTTACCTGCCTGGTCATGCAGGCACACCAATAAACATCTATCTAAAGTCAATGGAAATAATCTAAAAGCTTCAGCTGCACTTCTCTTGAAACGGCAGCTGCTTTGCTCTGCTTCTTTTTTTGCCAAACTGATGAAGCAAAGAATTGCTTTTTGCCAAATGGCTGTACAGAAATTAAGTATCAGGGTGTAGTTTTGTTTAACTTTTTTTTAATATATGATTTTCAAAAACCTGATATTAATTAAGAGGCAGATTCCCCCCAGTGCAGTAAGTAAGCCTCAGTGGTATGAATCACATTGGAGTATGTAATGGGCTATAAACTTATCATTTCCCCCTCCTTTCATTATCCTGTGAATGCAGAAAGCCACCTTGTAGTAAGAAGGAATCACTGTCCTATAGATTGGAGTGAGGAGGGTGGGAGGAGGATGCCTGCTCATATTCCAGTAATTAAGCTTCTGTAGCAGCTGAGTGTAGTTCCCTTGTTTATGTTCCCCAATGACTTTCCAAGTTTTTAATTCTTTAAAACTAGGTTCAGAAAAGATGTCAGTCTTCAAGATTTACTTTAGTGATACCTTGCAATGGAACATAATTTTCACACCCACACATGCATAAAGGCACACAATACCTTGGTTAAGATACTACACATAAAAAAAAAACCCAAACCGAAAAACCAAACACCTTATCAGAATCAGTATGATACTGAACATTGAAAGTTATTGTAAGTATTTTTATATTTTAAAGCTGGAAAAAAGCAAATTACAGGACGAAAAAGCAGAATGTTGTATGGTGCTTGCTTATCATTCCTTACTCAAAGGATCGTTCTTGTTTCAGATCAGTATTTGCTCACACTCATTTGCTCATGGTGTAAAGGAAAGCGTATGCTGTTTGCCCATTAATTGGTATTTTTAGACGAAAAGCTTTTACCTGTTAACCCCATTCCTATCCTTCCAATTCAGCATCCCTCATGACATCTAGTACCATTCATACCCATTAGAACTTCAGTGTTAAACAGCTAGTGAAAAAGAAAAGGGGAGATGTACTTCCACAGAGAAGGCAATTTTGCTTGCACTTGGAACTCAAGAACAACTGAAATTGTACAATTGAGAAATTTTGCAAGATGATACTTGTAGAAAAATTCATATACCTCTACAGGAACTTCATACTTTTTTGAAATAGCAGGTCTTAAAGAAGCTTGTGGGGGGAAAAAAGCGTTTCCCAAGCTGTGAGGACTCACCTCAAAGTGCTCTTGTTTACCCCATATGAGGGAGATATTGCTGTGCAAATGGCTGCGTTGCGCTCTAAGGTAACACAGATCAAGCAGAGAAGTGCAGAGGTCTGCTAAGTAGACTTTCAGGCCTGCCTGTGTACCCTGCCAGTATGGAAGACATTTGCCCTGCTAGAGGTTTCTTGAAGAGGATTTTTTTTAAATTTTCCTATATGTTGGATAGGAGTCTGTGTTTGTGTCAAGAGGAACTTTTTGATTAAATTCTTGATCATGACCTTTTTGGCTGATGTCAAACACGTGGGAGAAAAGTTAGGCTACGATGTAACATGACATTTGTAATTACTCACACAACCTAATGCTTGGGGTAAACATCAGTATGAATTCTAACTAATGCATTGCTGTGCCTCACTGTGTGGCAGACATAACTTTCATAAAATCTAATTCGTAACATTTTATGCTCTGCTTCTTCCAATTTCTTCTCTCCTTTTCCAACAATTCCAACAATTAGTAAAGATTTTTTTTTTTTTTTTTTTAAATAATTATTTTTTTTTTTTTTTTTTTTAAGGAATATATTATTTTCTTATTCATTAAAAATACCCACTGTCCTGTCTAGGTAAGCTGATGTGCTGTGGCATTTTGGAGCAGTCTGGAAAAAATAAGGGACAAATAAGGTCAACAGAAAACATCATATATTATGAAAAATTAATCATTATTTTGTTAGTCTCCTTGCCTATCTATTATGTCAGACATTGACCCAATGAACCCATGAAAATCTCAGTGTGTTAGAAGTTTTGTAAATAGATCCTGTGTATGCTCTTTGATCCTTTTCCAAACAGAACTATCAATTAGGAAGTGATCATTAGATCCATGGACACATTATTAGGGGTTTCTATTACTAAAGCTGGTTTATTTGTGTGGACTAAGGAAAATTAGTAGGATAAACAACTGTACTGCGGTATAATAGCTCTACTAGCTTTTTCTAGTTTGCTCAAAGCTTCTGTTTTTCATCAGAAAATACGGGTGCTCCTTATCCACCTAATGGCACTCATGCTGTTTGGCTATGCTTAAATAATGCCATGAAGATACAGTCGCTCCAGGAACAGATGCCCTGGCCACATCTGTGCACTGTCGATATGAGCGATTTCTTTATGGCCTCGGTGACCTAAGGGAGAAGCTGGTACAAGAGGAATTAGGGACATTTGACATGCGTGGGGCTGACTGTTCCAACCTGTTTGTGCCTTTGACACTACTGGGAGCCTCTGCCACGCGCTCATCTACATGCTGCAAGTTTCCAGAGCAGCAAGAAGACAGAAGATGCAGTACCTGGGGTGAACGCAGTAGAAGGGTGCTCAGGATGTTTAAGGTGCTGGTAAGCAGGGCAAGTGAGGACTAACACATGCTCAAAAGAAGTGGTGATGATGGTGAAGCACACAAACTTGAATAGATAAAGACTGAATAGATAGAATGAGGTGAAGTTGGAGGCCAAAACATACCTAACACAATTACTGCTGCAGGAAGGCAGTCGCTGTGGAGTGCTGCTTTTGTGACTGCAGGCTGCTTAGCTGAAACACCGCCAACCTTTCCAAGGCCTTGAAAAATTAGTTACTTTTATTAAACTTATATAAAGTTCCCCAGAACTGTCCTCTTCCCCTGGGCAGCAAGCAGTCTCTAAATTACTTCTCAGAGGTGTGCCAAGAAATGCTTTTAAATGTTGGAAAGTACATCAGATATTTCTTAAAACCTTTTCTGCTCATTTGACTCCTGGTTCACCCACCTTAGCTACAGAAGAAAGATTGCAATTTCTTTATTTTCTTCTGAGACAAGCAGAAAAAAAAAAAATTAATAATATTGATTAGCATGAATTGATTTAGGTCTTCAGTCGAAGACTGCTTTTTTTTAATTGCTGGTTTTTATGAATATAAAAAGCTCTGTAAACCTCCTCACTAAATTATCCAACTACCATATGCTGAAAGAAACAGCATTTATACAAACTGTTACCTCAGGAAAGAAAAACACAAATCAAAGTACAATAAGGAACAAAAAAAAAAAACCTCGTTCAGGGTCACAGATTAATTTTTTTGTCTCATAATTCCCCATGTTCTGGATCTTGTACTTGTGTTTTTCTGGATGTAATGTGTTGCTAGTATATATACACAAAAATTTTAAAATAAGTATGGAAAGTACAGGCTTGTGTGAAACAGAAGCTTGCTAATCATTAATTAGCACTGCTAAAGTTAGAAAGTGCTAAACCTTCTGTCAGAATCATACTCGTTGTTGCCAGCTCTTGTGGTTTTAATGCAGTAAGAGTCTTTTCTTGAAGGTCTGCGACTAGTTCAGTAGTTACAAAAGAATGCCGACTTTCATTTAAAAATTTGCAAGTTTAGGTGTCTTGTAGTTAAGCAAAGAAGCTTGAAAATGTGAAATAAGTATAACCTGGTATGAAATTAAAGCATCTCATGATCTTTAATACATTCTCTTTATTTCTGAATATTAGAGAGCCAAACATTCTCAGCTGGGGAAGGAAAGCTTTTGTTTGGCATGACAGGACTTCAGAGTGTCCTTTTTGTGCCAAATTTGATTTCTTGTTGATTGGTCTTTTTGCTGTCATAGTCATTGTCATCTCTTGGTCTTAGCTCACTGTTAACTACAAATAAGTCAGATATCCATCTGTATTTCTCAGGTACAGAACTCATTTCCCCTGTGAACTAGCCAGCCAGTGTATCAGACTAATAATTTTATTGACTGGGAAGCATAGTTCATAATGTGAATACCTGAGAGGTACGTGTCTCCCTTTTTTCCACTGCAACTCAGCAATGATTTCTTTTTAAACAGTGGAAAAATTAACTCTCTCTATTCATTACATGATTTCTTCTATTTAATAAATGTATATAGAAAAAGCAATTGGAAGGGAGAATGTGAGACAATTTGGGAACACTGGTAGGGAAATGGCATCTTTTTTTTTCCCTATCGCTGCCTCCATTTCTTCAGAGCCATTGTGAAACGAGTCTCCCAGAGAATTCTGCATAACAATTTTGCAAAGCTGATTCCTTGACATTTTCTGTGAATTTAATCATTATTCTCAAACCAAACAAAAACAAGCTCTCATGCTTATTTATACTTGTGAAAATAAGGGTTAGCTTTGGCTGACTTCATCTACCTTGTGTAGTACTTTACAAATTAGATGCTCAACCAAGCTGTAGTGTTTGTACAGCAGGGCACTGCCCAGACTAAGGCTATCCTAACCCTCCTCTACATTCAAAGCTATACTGTGGAAAATGCAATGTGCTGTGTCTTAGAGACATGCTGTTCATCTATTCAAGCCCTGATTCATCAATCCAGTTAATTTAGGTGTGAGGGTCACAACACTGCGTTTGGGGAAGTCAAAGGGCTTCTTCTATTTCTGGTCAACTACATTACATTTGGACTCATAGACCAGAGCCATCACTGTCCCTCAAGAGCCTGCACCACTTGTTGTATGTCTCATGTTTTCATGGTTAGCGGGAACCATCTATACACTGTGTACTAGCAGGAACGATCATATGCTATAGGATAGATGAGTTTCAAATTTGCAGAGGCTGAAATACTGAGATTTTATTTCACTCAAAAGCATTTCTTTTTGGAAAGAGTAAAGGAATTGTTTTACATTGAAATTAATTTAGTGCTGAAAAGCCCAAAGAGAGATTTCCCAAGACACTTAAGTTGAATAGGTATGCCATAATAAGCATGATTTAAATATATTTTTCTGTAAATATTGGAGTACAGTACACCAATTCATCAATACAATAGCAGTAAAGTAAAAATCCTGAGCTGAGTTATGGTTTCATATTTTAGTGCAGTGCTATTGTTTTGTTAGTGATTATTTTTATTATCAATATGCCTACATGCTCTACTTTTGGACAGGAAAACTAGTATGCAGGCATAAACAGAAAACCACTTGTTCCCCAAAGACTTTACAGTGTAAGTTTAAGTCTGCTCTGTGCACTCAGCATCCTCAGCCAGGGACGCTGAGACCTCCGAGACATCCTTGCCATATTGCTCCAGTGGGAAGGTGATCTCTCAGAATAGTGGTGGAAAAATCCTGTTTTGAGAAACTATGTGCAAACTGTTTTATGCAATGTTGCTCAAAGGTAGCTGGATGTCATTTCTGCATATGCAGGCATCCACCTTGGTGGGCTCCTGACAGGGAGCACTGGGCAGCCATCAGTTTGTGTATTGACATGGTTGTGATTTGGGAAGTGGGAAGCTGGGACACCTCAGCGGGGGCTGAGCAGCAGTAATGCAGTCCATCTTTAATGGTAGTGGTCTTAACATTAGTGGACACTGCAGTGACTTTGAAGGGTCTTGGTCGAATTGTTACGTTATTGCAAGCAAGAAATTTTATGCAGTCCAAAGACCAGTTATTTAGGTGTCTTGTTGGAGGTATATATTTAGGTAGGTAGCTTGAATATTTTACCATTAGATTTTCTGGAGATGGAAAGAACTAGAGTTACCCATAGACTGGGCAAGCATGAGCTACTGACTTTTTTGCCTGACCAACAGAGTGTGTGGGAACCTAGTCTTCAAACTTTTCTATTTGTTTTTAATGGCTCCAAAATACTGGAAAAAACTTTTTCTATCTTTTAAAAATATTAATTGCTATCCATATTAGATGAAAGGTTCCTTTATGTAGCATTGGAAGATGTAGATTGTTTTTTTCCTTCAGACTCTGTGATCCTAGCAGCTCTTAATTTTTCTGTGCCTCGGTTAGCCCATCTTCTTAAGTTGATGCAATGAAGAGAGCAAAATGGATACAACAATGCAAATTATAGGAACTGGGAACCTTCTCAGCATTTATCAGAGACTCAGTACCTGTTGCTGGTCTTCTAAATGTACGTGTTTGTTCCACTCGGCTTGATCAAGGTATAAATCAGAAAGGAGAATTCTGTCCACTGAACATTTTAAAAAGACAGATAGAGATGCAGATGGGTTCAGTAAAACAGGAGAGTGTGAATCTAAATGTGAAATGAAATATAGATGAAAACACCTTGCCTCAGACAGTTTTAGTATTAACATCAACATCTCTTGGATGAAAAAGACCTATATTTTTTGGTTGTGACATTTTCCACAAGTTACAAAACAAACAGTTTTCTTAGGGATATTTCTGAACTAGATGGAAAAAAAAATCCATTTTGCAAATGGTGGTATGATTTTAGACTCATTTCAGCCTGATATATTAAGTTCCATTACCTGTCTACATTTTGGGGTTTAAAAATAAAGAAGGAGGAACAACTTTTATGGGTCTGAAAGTAGGTGCCTATTATACAGCATTCTGATTCTGCAATAACTGTTGAGTAGACTTACCTGTTTTCATTGCTTACATAAAACTTCTTCAGAATCAAACATTCTATACAGATGGAGATTATGAATTATCTGTTCGTCCTAGATAGAAACCCACGATTTCTAATGGAATTGGATAGCATTAATAATATATAGCTTTTCCACCATCTGCTGAAGAAGTCTTGTGGGAAACTTTTTAACAGAAAACAAGGTCTGATTTGTAAAACCTGACACGCGCTCAGATGTTCTGCGTGTTTGATTTTCAAATGAACAGTAGATGGCTTCAGAGAACATTCCCACCAGTGATCGCTGGTTGCAGATAAAGACAGAAGGCACAGCCACAAACCATACAGAACAGCCCCCAAAAGCTGATGGGGCAAAGTTAGATTTTCTGTTTTGCATACACTGCTAGTAAAATATAAGTTAAAAATGAGGACTGTTTAACTAAAATACATTGCCAAAATTCCACACCTAACAATGTTTAAAGCCATACAAATAGGTGTACTGGATTACACTAAAAGTCTGCTGAGCCTAGTGTCTTCCGTAAGAGAGAAGCTGGTACCAGAAGTGTAGGGAAGGGGTTTCTGAAGAAGGTGAGTATTTATTGAAGCTTCCCTTCATGACCCTTTCCAACTCCTGTCAATCTGTTGTATCCATAGTGTTGTGGTTAATAATAACTGATGGATCTTCTGCTAATCTACAAATCTGTCTTTGACCACATAATGCTGGTTTCCACCATGTCATAGCAATCAACTCATAGCTTAGGTATGCACTGTATACTAAAGTAATTTGTGCCTGTAACTCAATGAGCATTTATTTTATGGAATAATCAGTATTTTGTGACAGTCATCACATCAGAGGCCTCTCTCCCATCCCACCCCTCCCCACAAATGTTTCTGATCCAGCTGAATCTCTGAGTATTCTCAGTCCTCCTCAAAAGTTCAGTAACTTTGTTCATTCTTGTAACCTTCTCTGCGCTTTTCCAGTTCTGTTATCTCTTTTTTGAGATGGTGTGGTAGTTGGGTTTGTACAATACCACAATGGCACTTTCTGGTTTTCTCCTTTGTTCTGGTATAAGGTAGCAAACCACAAGTATTATATTGTATTGTATTGTATTCTTCATTACTGCACTTAAAGCAGTTAAAAATCCACAGTGAACAGCCTCAGTAAATGAAATTATGTTAGGAATGATTGGACCTTAATGATTTTAGAATATTCTTAGATGTGAACATATGCCTTGTCATAGATCTGCTTGACAAACTTCAATTTAGTATTTGGATAGGCTGATGTAGATACCTTTTGATTTTGCATCTAAAGAAAACGTCTAAATTGTCTCACACCTTTGGAATTATTCCAGCATTTGGCCACAGTATTTTGTCTCCTGTGAAGGATCAGCAAAAGTTGTTTGTTTTTTTCCCCCCACATATATACCTGTGTGTATGTATACACAAATATATGAGAAAGACTTTGTCTTCTTCACAATTAAAAAAGAAATGTAATGCTACATCAGAAAAAATAGTGCCCCAAATAAACTGTGTTTTAATATGTTAATACATTTAACACATTTTCTTCTTAAAATTCTAGAGTTACATAGTCTTCTGTCCTGTCCTTAGCAATGTCATTTCTCTCAAACCTTGCGACAAAGTGAGAACATACCTCTAGCATTTCAAGCAACTAACTTCCTTTGTAATATTACATTTATAAAATGCTTCAGTAGTCATTCTTGCTATTGGATTTTATAGACTGAAAATGATGTAGTTATCTGTAGATTTGGAAACCCACTTTTGTCATGGTCCAGTATGTTACAGGATGAAAAAAATGCTTGTTTACCAACTGGTTGACACCTTGTTGTTCTTGCTTCCTACTTAGCTATTGTTCATCAGTTAATTATTTCTCTAATAAGGGATTATTATTTTCATTTCATCTCTTTAATTTCCTACATAGAATAAAAGAATTCACTGCTATGTAAACATGTAAGAATTATGCAAATAATTTTAAATTATATGCTTTTAAGGAAGAAAAAAAAAAGAGTATGAAATCTGTTGGCCTTATTTCTTATCCTATACTGTTTGTTTTCATCTCCTCATATACATTCACATATGTGCATGGATACACTCACATCAGGTTTTTTATCTAGCTTCAGAGACCAATAAATTTTATCATCTGGAAATTTAGGTAATAAAATGCTGGGGAATTAGTTACATCAGATAGAATAAGCCCATTTACAAATGCCCCAAGTCTCCTTTCCGCAAAAGGAAAAAAATTTATATGCAGGGCATTAACTCTGTGCATAAGAGCAGTCTTCTCTGAGTTCATTTGCGTGTTGGAGGAGAACCATTGTACCTATATGTGCTGACCATCAAATGAGTGCCGTCAGGGATTTTCAGGTTTGCTGAATCAGAGCAACACATTGCTTGTCTAATGCCTCTCTAGCCTCTGTGATGACGGATATTAGCAGCAAGGAAGCGGCCTGGTTTTGTTGCTAATTTGTTATCTGATTTATAGGCCTTTTGTGTGCATGTCACTTTTATGTATGATGTATTTCCCCTGTTGATGCTGTCTTCGTTCTGCTCACAATGGTATTCCTGAGTCCCAGCAGATTCATGTGTTTGTGGCAGTGAAAGAGACAGAAGTGACGGCTCTCCACCTAGGATGCAGCTCATAAATTTTCCCTTACAACCAAAGCACCAGACAAAACAGTTTTTTCAAGTGGTCACAGATGAGCAATGTCCAAAGGAATTTTCTTTTTCAGATGTTCATTAATGCATCTGTTTACTGAACTAGGGTGTGCAAACTGCAAAAAGGTCACAATATGCAGGTGCAAATACATTCGCCAAAGCCCTCTGGAGACCAGCTTGATTCTGATGTCAGTGGATACTAGGTAAATTGAAGGTCTTAACCATATGTTTTCAACTGTTCTTTCGTGTTGAAGTGTTACATTACTTTGAGTGCAATGTTTTATCTCCAGCAGGGAGAAAGCACAAAATAAAAAACCAGGAAGAAATGGAGGCAGAAATTAGAGCAATTAATATTACCAGCTGTGACTAAAGCTGCTATGAGTGTGGTGAACTCAGAACATTTAACATATTTATACCAAAAGATATCTTAAATATCTGTAATTATATAATGAAATGACTTCCTGTATAAAATTGTTTCACATAGAGTTAAAGATAACTACATTCCATGCAGCAAAATAAAGGTAACGCTAAGAGGGAAACAAAACTTGGGATATTCTTCCTGCAAAAATTCTGAAAAGTGAAAAGCTAAACCAAAAAATCTCTCTCCTGGAGCCTCCACATGTTTCTTTTTTTTTTGAAGAAAAAAGCCAGACTATCTTGTTAAGAGATTCAAAGACTATATTCTGAAGAAATTAACTTTGAAGAAGCTGCATACTCCTTTTGTGCATGTAGGGAGGAAAAGTTGAACTCCAACTAGAGTTCTAGAAAACCAATAGAATGGCCTTACATTGCACGAAAGAATAGGAAATAAAGCCAAATGAATAATATTTTGTATGCTTTATAAGACTAAATCAGACAAAAGCTGTTTTTTTTTTTTAAAAAAAATTCCTCATTTAAAATTGAATTTCAAGACTTTTAAGGTTGCGAAAGTGGCTGAATTGAGTTTAATCTCTATCATGGTCATTTGGTGAGAGGAAAGAATATGACAGACTCCCCTATGTCCATTTATGAGGAATTAATTGCACACAGAGAGGGAGATTGCCTGTGAACTCTTACAGACCCCTTACCCAGATCTCTTGGTTCCTGCCCCTGGAGGCAGGTTTTGCCCCAGCCAGGACTGTGCAAGTAAACCACTGTGAAAGTAATTGATTCAGACAAAGAATAGCATTCAGTCCTTGAGACACTGAATTGGGGAGATCTTTTTGCTGTTTTTTCATGTCACACAGCACCAATTTTAAATCAATACTTTTTTCAACAAAAAGAAAAGAGGAAGGCTGAATTCCCCTCTGTTACATGCATATCAGCTCTCTGCTTGTTGTCAATGTACATATCAGCTAGACAAAGCTTGGGCAGCCCTCTTTTAAAGGTCTGTGTAGGTTTACAGCTTGTCCTTTTTCTTGTCATTTTCAGTGGCTTTTGGTACCTTTGTAACTGCTTTATTTAACCTTTATTCACTGGGTTTTATTTGTACTGATCAATGGTGAGTGCACACCTTTCTGTTCTGGACTCTCTGTAGAATACAGTACAGTTTTGTTCCCTTGATTGAGTTGTTCTATTATCGCTATTTCTGTTTTCACTCTTAAAGCTTGGCTTTCTTTAATTCACTTTAAACAAACATCTGAATAGCTGTAAAGGGCAGATGATACCAATACTGTCAAGATCCCATTGATCTTCCAACTGAAGCTGCTGGAAGGAAGGCTGGCTGGTTTCTCACCATATTTTGGTTTTTAATTTTCTGATTATTTTGATAGCTTAGAAGTTTTTGTAGCAATGAAGGTGAAATTATCCTTGCCTTTTCATGTACACCTCCTTTTTGTGTTAGTCCCAGCCAATATGGCACTGTCAGAAAGTGTTAGATTCAGCTTTTTATGTTGTCTGAAACAGTTTCTCAACTGCAAGCTGGAAAGAACAGTTTGAAAGCCTGTGTCCTGGGCTGAGTTTAGCATGTTGTGTTAACACTTATCTTCATTACGGTTATTTCTGCCAAATGTTTTCTGCTTTTCAAACAGTTCCAGTTTTCCTGAAGGGAAAGATCTGTTGGGCATTAGCTGTGGAGGTAAATAACTGGCCATGAAGAATGTGAGGGGACAGAACTAACATGTACTGGGTTATATTTATGTACACAGAAATTCTGATATATTGGGTTAGATACATGTAGCCATGTTCAGTATTTTATATTTTTCTACTCTATGTTTTAGTATGTATTTCAGATTTTAAACTTTAAAAAATGACAGCCTTCCCTAGGACAAAAAATGGTGATGACCTCAGGGTGGGTCTGCACCACAGAGAGGAGATACTGCAGAGGTCCCTCAGCAGCTGGAGCTGCGCACCATTAAGTCTTCACAGCTCAGCAGTGGCTTCGGGGGTGGATATATGCTGTGCTCACCAAAGGCCTGCTTTTGGTATCAGCACAAGCAGAGCCATTTCAAATGTCTGTGTCCCTGATGTGTGAGGCATAGCCCTAGCATTTGCAATGATGTTTACTTACTTGTCAGGTTCTTCCAGCTGGGCCAAAAATCAGAACTTCATGAATTTATTCACTACAATAACATGCTGATCTGATTAAGATGGTCTGTTGGCTTCTTTACAAAAAATGAAATAAATCTTACTTTCTTTGTCTAAAGCAGGATATGAGAGTAATGAAATTGCTCTATCAGGCTTGGATGATTTGGAGTCCAGAAGGAATTTTCCTCTGTCAAATTAGTAGGGATGTTTTCTGTTGTTGCCGTGTAGTGTAGTGAGATCTACGTTGAAGAATCATTTGGTAATTTATCTAACCAGGCACATGGGAAACAGTTTCAAGGACTGAGTCCAGGCTGTGCTTTATCTTATGCCTCATTATGTGGTGATTCTCTTGGTCTCTTCTGCTCCTTTCTTCTGGTTCTTCTTTGAGAACCTGAAAAGAATGAGTTGACCTCAAAATCTCTGTGGACCTGAACATTATACTGAGGCCAGTATATAATACAGCAGAAAAGGTCTTAAAACCACAGTTTAAACTCATGTCTGTCTGCATGTTATCCTAAACCATCTGATACAGTTGTCCTACTCTGGGATAAAGCCAGTGAATGTAAAGAAACTCTTAGGCCAAAAAATAATACAGAAATGTAACAATATTTCCTCTCCCCCCAATTTATTTAAAAAAACAAACACCCAACCCAACCCCAAAAAAAAAAAAAAGATAAAATACTCTGGGACCTTGATAGTGCTAGTTTATTTTACTTCAGTATTTTTCTGATACTAAGATGCTCTAATTTCCTACAGTATATTACAGGCTGAAAGCACAAAAAAGCTCTCCTTGCCACTGACATCTTCAGAGTAAATCACCTTTGAAGGAGTTGAATTATCAAAAGCACCATGATTAGCTGTAGAACTGCATAGGCCTGCCTAAATGAAACCTGCTGGTTGCAGATCCAGAACTTCTAGCAGCTATGCAGATAATATAGTTTTAATGTATATGTTTTTGCATAGAAAAAACAATTACAGTGAAGCATGCAGGCAATTGTATGGTGTGATAAAATTTGAGATGTATGAAAAAAAGAATTTTTAATTTAAACTTATCAAAACAGTAAAAGTATAATTGTGTAAAGCTGTAAATATTAATGAATATTACAATATATTAATCTTTGAGTGTTTATATATATGTATGCATCCATGCATATGTATTTTTTCTTTCTCTTCATGTCACTGATTTGTATTTGCATCTATGTAACAGCTGTATCTTCTAATGTTCTAATAGTAACACGAACACAGATATCCATGTCATGTTCAGAATTTCAGTATGTAAAGGACAACTGTCATTAATTAAATTTACTACCTCCAAATTAAGGTAATAATGTCCTTACTGATACCATAGCATTGATGTTGTGATCTAAGATATACAGTGCCAAACAAAGTATCTTTGAACTGGAGAGGAAATAAGGAAAGCAGTGCTGGAAGACAGTTTGGGGTTATAGTGGACAAGCAACTAAACTTGTGCATGTGTTATGCAGCAAGGAGCTGGCATATCCTTTGGTGTATAGGCAGGGAGGCAACAAATGGGAGCAGGAAAGTGATTTTAATCTTTGCTCATAGCAGTGGTGAGCCTGGTGTAGGAGTATCATGCACTGCTCTGGTATCAACATTTTTCAAAAGGATGTTGGAATGGTGGTACAGAAAAGAACTGTAAAATGCCCTTTGGAGACTGCACAATCTCTGAGAGATAATTTGATTATAGTGTATAAGTATCTTCAGGGGAAAAATACAGAACACTGAACCAATGAGTGGGAGCTGCAGACAGACAAGTTAAAATTAAAATGAGGCACAATATTCTTAAAAGTGAGATTGATTAACCATTGGAACAAAGGAAGTGCTGGAATTCTCATTGTATTGCAGTCTTCAAATCACGGCTGGATGTCCTTTCTGAAAGTCAAACACAACTTATGGGACTTGGAGAGAAGTAACCAGCAGAATCTGAATGACCTGTTATACAGAGTCTGCCAGAACAACCACAGAATTTGCTCCCTTCTACTCTTCAACTCTATAATGTGAAGTCCTATATTTTACTGAGAACTTCCCTCAGATGGGTTGATTTCTGGACCACGTCTCTCAAAATCCCCCTCACATCAGACAGGGAATTCAGAAGCATTCTACTTGCATTCTCCTCTGAAACTGACATCACATTTCTCTTTGATTAATCTTGTTGATATCAGAATTCCCTTTGTACTGTGGAATGTTTCTTACATTCCCTCAAGGATGAATATTAGTGATGCTTAATGTATATAATACGATATAAAGGTTTTATGTCATAAGTATGTCCCTCACAGACAGACTGAAAGATTTAAGAGTCTAGATGTGAAAGTGGTTGTTCAAAGTCAGTCTGTGTCTGGCATAGGCTAACTCTAACAAAAACTTGTTGGACTGTGGAATCAGGAAAGCCCTGCTTCCATAAGTGAAATACTGTAATTCTATGCTTAAAGTTACTTCTGGTATTTGTCATTTGTGTTGCACCTTATGACAACTAGTTTAGGACCCCATCATAGCCTAGGCAGCACTGCACTACTTACTACACAAACACAGAGAAAAATTTATGTATTAAAGTAATGCTCTATATAAAGCCTTGGTACCCCATCACATATAGGGCTGAAACAGGCAACCAATTTAACAGTAGAGGACAAGTTACCACCCGTTCGTTAGCTGATCAGTGTGAACTATCTGTCTGCACACACAGTCCTACTGAGAGCTAAGTTAATCTCAATTATCTGGCCCTTGCTGTGGGCTAAGAGCATGTATATGGACAGTTGCCATGGACCAGTTATACATGGTGACTTGCTTCCCTGTTAGTGATATTTTTGATTTCTATTTTAAATCTGCATCTCTCCTGTTAGGTCAACATACCCAGGGGAGTTACTCAGCTCAAGGAATATACATTTATGCACGTTCAAGAGTGTCGTGGTTTCAGCTCAGTCAGTAACAAAGCACCACAAAGCCGCTCACTCACCCCCCCACCCCCTCCCCTGGCCACATTGGGATGAGGAGAAAATACAAAGGCAGGCTCGTGGGTCGAGACAAGGACTGGGAGGGATCACTCCCCACTTATGGTCACGGGCAAAAGACAGGCTCAACTTGGGGAAGAAACAAAAGCAATTTAATCGACTACCAATCAAATCAAAAAAACCCACAAGGATATTGGGAAAGGAAACCAAACATCAGAACACCTCCCCCCACCCCTCCCGCTTTCCTGGCTCAGCTCCATTCCCAGTGCTTTCTACCTCCTCCCCCCGGCGGCGCAGGGGAACAGGGGATGGGGGTTTCGGTCAGGTCGCCACACATCATCTCTGCCGCTCCTTTCCTCAGGGGGAAGATTCCTCACTCATCCCCTGCTCCAACGTGGGGTCCCTCCCACGGGAGACAGTCCTTCACCAACTTCTCCAGCGTGGTTCCTTTCCGTGGGCTGCAGTTCTTCCCGAACTTCCCTGGCGCGGGTCCTTTCCACGGGCTGCTCTCCAGTCTCACACTGCTCCAGCGCGGTTTTTACCATGGAGGCACGGCCATCTTCGGGAGCCTCCGCTCCACCACGGACCTCCATGGGCTGCAGGGGGACAGCCTGCCTTCTCACCACGGGCTGCAGGGCCATCAGCCTCCTCAGGCGCCCCCTCCTCCCCCTCCTTCTTCACTGACTCCAGTATCGGCACAGGTGTTCCTCTCAGGTTTCCCAACCCCCACACTACCGGTTCCCCTTCTTAAATATGTTTCCCAGAGGTGCTCTCACCGTCACTCCCCTCCTAGAGGCAGGTCCGACATTTTGGCGCGTCCGACATTTTGGTGCAGGGAATTTTCCAGCAACTTCTTAAAGGGGCCGCGTCTGCAGTCCCCCTCCCCTGCCACCAAGGAAAACCGCGCCACACAAACCCATAACAAAGAGAAACAGTAAAATGAAACAGTTGATCATAACAAAAAACGCTATGCTCTTCCTTCTCATCTGTCCTGCATAAACAAGAGCTGCAGCTGAAAAGAAAACCTGTTTGTTACTAGCTAATAGCAGACATTGAACAGAGATCACAGTTTGTGATAGTTCTTCCTTCTGTGGAGCCAACTCTTCTGTTTTTGTTAGTGAAAGAGAATATGAAATACTCAGTTTTGGACTGTTTTTCCTTTAAAAATATGAAAAATATTTGGCAAATTTACTGAAATGTTGATACAGCATGCCTTGGGGGAAAAGGAAGCTGCTGTCAATGGTTGACTGAACTGGAATGCTTGAAAATTAATGATGGATAGCACATACAGTTATGGCTGAACATGCGCATCACCTTGGAGTTATCAGCAATGGTAAACAAAATAATGTTACTAGCACCTATAGCCCTTGTAAGAGAGAATGGACAACAAGCATTTTTTTCTAGCCAGATCTTCCACAGCAAGACCTTTCCAAGCACTAGAAGCACTTCCAGTATCTTTACCATCTAGTTTTCTGCTGAACTGTGAAAAGTGAGTCAGATGCTGTAAACATATCCAGAAAGTAGTGGTCAATGCCTCAATGTCTGGATGGAGATCAGTGATGAGTGGTGTCCCTCAGGGGTCTCTGTTGGGACCAGTACTGTTTAATATCTTCATCAATGACATAGACAGTGGGATCAAGTGCACCCTCAATAAATTTGCAGATGACACCAGGCTGAGTGGTGTGGTCGACACGCCCAAGGGTTGGGATGCCATTCAGAGGGAGCTGGACAAGCTGAAGAAATGAACATCATGAGGTTCAACAAGGCCAAGAGCAAGCTCCTGCACCTGAGTCAGGGCAATCCTTGGTATAATACAGGCTGGGTGATGAGTGGATTGAGAGAAGCCCTGCGGAGAAGGACTTGATGGTATTAGTGGATGAAAAGCTGGACATGAGCTGACAATGTATGGTCGCAGACCAGAAAGCCAACTGTATCCTGGGCTGCATCCAAAGAAGCGTGACCAGCAGGTCGAGGAAGGGGATTGTCCCCCTCTACTCTGCTCTGGTGAGACCCCACCTGGAGTACTGTGTTCAGCTCTGGAGTCCTCAGCACAGGAAAGACATGGACCTGTTGGAGCAGGTCCAGAGGAGGGCCACAAAAATGATCAGATGGATGGAACACCTCTCCTATGAAGAAAGGTTGAGAGAGTTGGGGTTGTTCAGCCTGGAGAAGAGAAGGCTCTGGCAAGACCTTATTGCGGCCTTTCAATACTTAAAGGGGGTTTATAAGAAAGGCAGGGACAACATTTTTAGCAGGGCCTGTTGCGGTAGGACAAGGGGTAAAGGCTTTAAACTGAAATAGGGTAGATTTAGACTAGATATAAGGAAAAAAAAATTTACGATGAGGGTGGTGAGACACTGGAACAGGTTTCCCAGAGAGGTGGTAGATGTCCCATCCCTGGAAACATTCAAGGTCACGTTGGACTGGGCTCTGAGCAACGTGATGTCGTTGAAGATGCTCATTGCAGGGGGCTTGGACTAGATGACCTTTAAAGGTGCCTTCCAACCCAAACCATTCTATGATTCTATGATCTTTCTGCTGTAAGCCTCCTGTAAGGTGGAAGGAAAAAAAAGGAAAAAAACAAACTTCTTCAAGTTAGTGGATTATATTTTTTTAAACTGTTAGTATTCCAGTTTCACCTTTTTATACGTAATGTTTAAAATACTGTTTTGTGGATTATTTCTGATTCCTGGTTCTCTTCTTTTTTTTCTCACAGGCTTATTTTCAAATTCAGGCCTATTGTTACTGTCTTATTTAAGGTATTGTGCTATCATTTTTGTAATTGTTTGGCACACACTTCATAAAAATTCATTGAAATGACATTGGACTATGTTATATCAAGTGAGCTTGCAGCTGTATTTTCAAAGTACCAAGATTTGGAATTTAACTTTAAAGTCCCACTTGACAAGAATAAGAGGTATAAATAGTTGGTTCCCCAGTCTGCTGTTTGAAAATGGATGGATACTTCCCTAAACCCTTTTAAGGAAAAGCCCCAGTAGATGGTACTGCAGGACTGGATCATACATTACAGAATATGAATAAAAGATAGCAGGAAAATCAGTTATGGTAATGGGGGAATGGAGCTTGGGTTATTTATGGAGTTATAAACCTTTTCCTTTCCTAAGGCCACATTTCTTTACCTGTTGTCACACAAGTGAAATGATTCAGTGAGGTCAATGCATTCTGGCCCAAAAGGCAGAAGTGATTTGCTGGACTAAATGAGGCTGGGGTCTTTTGGGTTCCATTCCACTTCTTGAAGAGGCTAAAAATATTGTGATTTGAAAGTTGAAGATGAGCTCCATAGATACACTTTTAAGTATTCCCACTATTCAGCAAATTGAGTAGTGGGGTTGGAAAGAGAAATGGTGAGAAAGGCTTCTTCATTTTCCTTGTTGTAACATCTATTTTCTTGATTCCCAAAAGGAAGCCCACACTGAAGAAAATGTCATTAATTAAATTTAAATGGATTCAGCTGCATAATATGGAGTCAACCTCTCAGCTCTCAGAGAACTCACAAATCACGAAAGTCAGTCCGTTTAATTTGTGTCATTCTGTAAAGGTTTTAAAACATTTTACAAATGAGAAGCAACTGGAATTTTCAGTCCTTAAAAATGCTAAATTGAAATTAATGTTAAAGAATATGTGCATTCAGTTCTTAAATATTCTTGAGCAGCTGTTGTCATTTCATGGTCAATGCCAGGTCTGTTCTGCTAATAATTTTTAAGCCAATTATCATCCTGAGACTTATTTGGTCTATTACACCCTCTCTAAAATAAAGATGAGTTGCACTGGTTTGTGTCAGATATGGTCCCAAGGAAAGGAATGGTTGAAGGCAATTTATCCCAGAACACTCTCCATCTGCTTGCTTTGAACACTTGGGGACTTTCAGTTTCATGTTTCCCTTGACCAGGGACTGTTAACTCCATCGAAGTACTCTGATTTCCACAAATGGATGCCAAAATGAGAAGATCAAACTAATTTTCTTTCATGGTCCAAGCCTGGATTTGAGTTTAGGTCTCGAGGAAGATGAGGACATAAAGCTAATATTCTCTTTCAATCTGTTGTTAAAATGCTTTTTGTTTCAGCTTAGATATCCTGTGTCTTACTCATAGATTTATGTTATAGATTTAGGTCACTTCCAGAGTTTTACGTCTGGAAATAAAATTTTGCTATAAAACAGTAGCAGTCACAGGAAAACCTATTTTAATGTCACAACATAAAAGCTGCATATATTATTTTAGGTTCAGAGATAAAATGAAGGCTGGTGCTGTGAATCTGTGTTACAGTAAAAGAGCAAATGAAGCTACAGCTTGTTCTTGTGTCATATGAAGCAACAAAATAGACAATTGAGCTGAAGATTTTCATTTCAATTTCCAGGAGGCTTTTCCATTTCAATATATGTGGAGAATGGAGGGCATTCCTTGCTTCTGTTTGACTGCAGTCTAACATAAATAGTTAAGGGCATTGTAAGACTAGAGAGAATGGAGTATTAATTTATTTATTAATTCATTCCGGTAATACTTTTATTAAACTACTGTGCAGACACCACAGAGGAATATGCTCCATACCTTTCCACATTCTTATTGAGATTTTTTATATTGTGTATACCTGCCTATCATATTCAAGTTTGTGTGAAGATTCACCTTAATAGATGAACAGCTGAATCTCCAAGATACTACACTGGAAATTGAAAGTTTCTTTGTTAAACTTGTTCATTTGTCTAAAAATTGTAATATTCATATTGTGATTTACTGATAATGATTTCATTGCATATCCTGAGCAATACTTATTTTGTACATTCTAGTCATTAGACTGACCGTAAGCAACTTCTTGAAAAATATGTTTACAAAGGCTTTTGTAGATAAACATGAAATGGTATCATACTAAAGAAAAAGCACCAAGACTAATGGTGTGGGATATACATTCTGTTTTCTGTGTTCCTCAACTGATGTGCTTACAGAAGGGATTTTCTTCAAAGGTTTTATAGCCATAGCCATAAGCATATACACTCAGTGCACAGCTGTTTGGTGTGATCTAAGAAATGAGTTTATATTGTGGAGTAACATGTATGAAATTATTCCCCCAGGTTTATGGCTTTCTTTGATCCCACATTTAATGAAAACAAAACAAAACAGTTCCCTCTGTAGCTGACCCCACATTTTAGTAATAATAGTGGTTAAAAAAACCCTGAACATGCCTAATTTCATCCAGCCTCACTTTTAGATGTGTTACCCTAAAAAACAATATTGCTCTGAAGTAATGTGACTATTTTCTGCTTCACCCCTCACAGAGTAAATAAAGAAAAAGGGAAGACCTGCTCCAGTTCCCAATAAGGGCCTCTGGGTTTGTATTGTGACAATTAAGATCCTAACGCAAGGAAAGATTATACAGAGGCATAGATAGATCTGTCATTTTAAACTAAGATGAAGGTGTTATGTGTTGGTACAGTGATGCAATTCAATAATTAAATTGATTATAAAACAGGTGGCATTCAACAGCACATAAAATACCGTACGTCAGTTGTTGACTTTTTTATCTTATAAAATCCATGTAGTTGACTGCAGTGGGTAGAACAGAAAGAGTTGTTTTTGTTTTCTCAGTCACAGAGGGAACTGTAAAGGACCTTTATGTTTCTACCTCTGCTGTTATTCTGCCCTCAGTGTTTTTTTTTTTTTCCCTACTATATATGTTAAAGGACTACCATTCTGTACTGNTTTGTCTTCCCAAGTCACCGTTACACATGATGGAGCCCTGTTTTCCTGGAGATGGCCGAACACCTGCCTGCCGATAGGAAACAGCGAATGAATTCCTTGTTTTGCTTTGCTTGTGCTCACAGCTTTGTCTTTACCTATTAAACTGTCTTTATTTCAACCTGTGAGTTTTCTCAGTTACCCTTCCGATTCCATCCCCCACCCTACTGGGGGAAATGAGTGAGCAGCTGTGTGGGGCTGAGCTGCCTACCAAGGCTAAACCCACAACACATTCATAACTTGAGAAAACACACATACAACTGTTTCTGCTTCATCTGTACTGGTCCTTTTTCCTCTGTGGCTTTATAGCACACCTTCTTTGTGTGCAGTGCAGCTGTGCCCAGCTGTGCCCAGTGCTGCTGGGGGAGTGGTTCTTCACACTATAGTGTCTTCCATGTGTCGGCAAGCCAATGTGCTGCACCCAGGTGACTGAGAGTGTCATCTTCATGTCACAGTAGCCAGCAGCAGACCATGACCCTTGATTCTTTGCTAATACTTCTTGACAACTTCCAGACTTGCAGGATAGCCTGAAAGGAAAATAAATAAATAAGGATAAATTGCTGTGTTAAAGCACATCGTTAAGAACAAAGAAACAAATAAATGGTTGGCCCTTTAACTTAGGGATTTTTTTTTTTTTTATTCCTCTGTTTAAACAGGAGAAATTAGCATAGTAAATGCTGTTCTGCATGGGAACTATTCTTCTTTTTAATAAATATTCTGGGAATAGTTTTATACATTTCACAAGCTTGAAGTCCCCTGGTTATAAATCATCAATGTTCCATATGGCACAGGCACGTTTTAAACTGTGTACCCACTGGAGAAATCTGTATATTGTTTTTCTGAATGCTTTTCCCTTGCCCCCTAAATTTATAAATCATATTGTCACCTTCCTAAGTTGTTTATTTTCCAGATTTTTTTTCTGTCTGCAGTGAGGGGGGAAAAAAAACCACAGATACCCTCTCTGTTCTTATAACTCTACTATTTAAGCTGGTACCAGTGATGGAAGGCTTACACTGTATTAAGGATTCAACTCGGTTTTTAGATTGCCTGTATTGTCTTGAATGCCTTTCCTTAAAACAAGTGCAAAGAGCATTTGATTGCCTTCCTAAAAATAGTGCCTTTTAATGGAAAGTATGAGATGCTGAACCTGCAAGGGAGAGTGTGGGAAGCAGCAGGAGCTGTTCTGGCCTGCATGCAGCCACAGAGGATATTATCAATAGTAACCTGGGTGATTTGGTGTGATCCCAGATACTTAGGCACTTATGACAGTCATGACCCCTACCAGGTTTAAGCTCTCCTTCAGCAAATGACCTTCAGGATGTGCTATAGTAGAAAGCCTTTCAATACTACTTCTGAAAAAAAGAAAAGTTTGCATTGATTATTATTTTAATTTAACAGCTTTACATTTAATAAAATGCTCAAGCTGCAGATTAACGCTTGACATAATTATCATTTTTCTGTCCCTTGAAAAGGATACGCAGATTAAAAAGGTCAATATATGCTTCACTGAAGTACCATGCAGCTATTATGGCATTACTAGTACAGAGTACATTGCTGTGTCAGACATGCTTTCTCCAGCTTCTCCTGCTGCACTAGAACCCTCTGCTTTCTCAGTGCATGAGTTACAGCTGCTCTCAATTTAGAGTTTTGCGCCTGCTCTCATGTATAACATAGCCCATTTCTGGAAGTGGCCCAGGGGCTCATCCTAACGATTTTATCATCTTGCATTTTATAGATTTGAATCATATAGAAGACTATATGCTATATTGACGGTAAGTAGCAAGAACATAAATCAAATATATCCTATTACACCAGTCAGAGATTCCTCAGTCAGGGGGGATTGTCAGCTTGATACAAGTCATAGACATTGGAGTACTCTATAGTAAACACAGCCATCAAAATCATACTGACATCCAGCTTCAGATTACTTTGCTGAGCACCCCTCAGAATGATGGCAGGTGCATTTCATTTTTCCCCCATTGATTTCCCTGGCTGAGCATGTGAATTTGAACCCATTTAATTCCTAGCAACTTCCTAAAATCAGTAGCAAATTATTATTTGCATGAGCAGTCTCACTACAATTAATGGTGCTACCACCACCACCGCGAACAAGAGTGAGAGCTTTGTAGTCCAGCCTAAAACTGAAAAAGGGAGCAGTAGGTGAGATGGCCTGAAACAATGTAGGGAGTAAGTTGTGAATTAATTCCCTGAATTAAAATAAATAAATACTATTTTCCCTAACTCCACCTCTTACTTGTGTGCCACGGGGTAGGATCTCTCGCAGTTCATGACTGTCATGAACAAGTGTTTCTCCAGGAAAACAAACCCTCCCCATCCAGAGGTCCCAAACATTAGAAACTTGAGTAATTGAAAAATTCCTCACAATTCCAGAAGAAAATCAGGAGGACAGACTCAAATATCAGTGGGGAAAAGTTGGATTGATTAATGAATCTATTTGTAACACCTGTTATATTGGGAATGGTCATATAAGAGGCACACTCTTTTATTTTACTCTAAAAATAATCAGTGTAGTAAGAGAAGGTGGTGTCTGAAACAAAGAGAACCTGGAAGCTCAGGAGGAAATCTTTGTGTTTGTATTGGGTCTGGCTGAGATGGAGTTAATTTTCCCCATAGCAGCCCTCATAGTGCTGTGCTCTGCATTGGTAGCTAGAAAGGTGTTGCTAACACCTGTGTTTTAGCTAAGCAGTGCACAACATCAAGGCTGTCTCTCCAACATTCTCCCCTCACCAGTTGGCTGGTGGTGGGTAAGATCTTAGGAGGGGACACAGCCAGGACAGCTGACCCAAACTGACCAAAGGGATATTCCATACCATATGATGTCTGGTCCACAATAAAAGCTGCGAGAAAGGAGGAGGAGGAGGAGGGGGTCGTTCCTTATTATGACATTTGTCTTCTGGAGCAACTGCTATGCATACTGAAGCCCTGCTTCCCAGGAAGTGGCTGGACATTGCCTGCTGATGGGAAGTAGAGAATACATCTTTTGTTATCATTTGCTTCCACGCACAGCCTTTGCTTTTGCTTTATTAAACTGCCTTTATCTTGATCCACAAGTTTCTTCCATCTTATTTTCTCTCCCACCCTGTCCTGCTGAGGAGGGGAGTGATAGAGTGGCTTGGTGGGCACCTGGTGCCCAGCCAAGGTCAACCCACCACAGTGTTGTAAGAAAAAAACCCCCACAGAATAACAGGGAGTGGAAATAAAACCCAGGTAGAAATAAAGAATTCGTAGTATGCCTAAAGAAGAATAAAGCTAGAGAGGGAGAACACTTCTGTCTTGGAAATAGAAAGAAATCTATAATGAAATTCAAGCACATGAAAAGGTGTACACTTTACAGGGAAAAAAGCAACAAATCCAAAGGTTCATGTGCTCTAAGTGATACAAATAGTCTTATGTTAGCAATTATAAGATGATCTGAAAACAAAAATCTCTTATTTCTAGGCTACCATCAGTCATATTAAGACTGTCACTAGACTTTTTAATATATACTCTGCTGTTAATAACGCCTGATTGAATGAATGTGTACTAGCAAAAATGAAAAAAAAGGAAAAAAAGAAAAAAGGGTAGGTTCTGAGCCTCTTCTCTGTTTCCAAACCTTCATTTTTGTGGATTTCAGGAGAACTCTAGTTAGATGTGTATCTGGAAAAGATCTTCTCCCTGAAAGGGATGAAAGGAAAGACACCAACCCAAGAATTATATAGTTTGGAACTAAGTACCTGAACAGCAAAGCAATATTGCACATTTTCCCACACATCTTATTTTTATGCTACTGTGTGGTGCCCCTAAGCCAACAGGGATGGATAAGCCTCTTTCTGCTTCCCCAAACCATGCTCTCTGTAGGCAAATGCATAGGTTACAGAGGCTCTGACAGTAGCTGGCTCCTGTTTGTAATCATATTGCTTTATTATTACAGGGGATTATTTTATTGAAAAAGCCAAAGCTAAAAGGTTGATCTCCCTAGATCCGGTGACCTGTCAATTGTAATCTTTGAATGGATTCTAATCAAAGCAATAGCTGGAGCATGTCTATAGTGTTAATGGAGGTCGTCTGCACTCTCTCTCTGTGTACTTTGCACTTTCAGCTTCCGCTGTAGCTTGTGAAGGTACACCAGTGTCTAGGCAGCCCAGTGCTCAGACTATTTTACCTGCACTCTTGATCTCAGCAAGCTCCAGACTATGCCTGTGGCTTTACTTCCTAAAACTGGGTCTAATTTTTTCAGCCCTTGATGTTTCTCAGATTCTTGACTTTGTGGCACCTCTTCTCTAGCACCTCATAGAAACCAATGGCAACTGGTTGTTCAATTAGCTAGCACAGGGCTCTCTGTTGGCTACATGTTTTGAAGAAGGCAAGCAATAATTGCTAAGTGATGTACTGATTCCTTTGTGTGATTCAGATTCCCTTTCATTTGAGCCAAAATAGTATTTATTGAGAGGTTTATTGAAAGTATTTATTGAAAGTTAAGGTGACTTGAAAGAAAAGTTCTCCAGTCTTCTTGAATACAGAGAAAAAGAATAGGGAAATAATCATGCTGATAATGTATATGCAAATTTGAAAAAAAAAGTCTTCCTTCATCTAGGATTTCAAATACACTTTTGAAGAAGAATTTGTATAAAGTTATATACAATGACTAATTTGTATAAAGTTATATACAATGACTAAACTTTCCACAATGGGAGATTCTCTACTCGTTTTACTTTTAGCAGCTCTCTGTCACTTTTTTGGTGGATGATTGAATTACGGTTGGGGTAAATGAAGGAAAGAAAAAGATTATCTTGCTGGTATAGAGAACACATGGAGATTTTTGCAGCTGGGAATTTTGGTTCAAAAGTCACATGATTTATTTGGGGTCCACTATTTTTCATTGCAATACAGAGCTTTACCTTGCTTAAAATGGCATAGTAATACTACGGCCCTCTCAGTTATAGCTAATGGCTGTATTGGTAATTTAGAGGAGGAAGACTCTATGACTGATAACCTACTTCCTTCCCTGAAATATGCTATAAATATTATATACAATTATTTAAGCTAATCTGGCCCCAATTGCTTGAGATTAGCTGCATTGATTTACAAATAGCAAGAGAAATCATACTTATGGTACACCCTTGTGCTTTTGTGATATAGCCTTCCTTCTGAATCAGAAAATAGGTTCTTCTTTTTATTAAACAGTTCCTCTTGTGGATAGAAAATTACTCTCTGCAGAACACCATCACAGCTGTGAGTCTATCTGCAGTTGGGTAGAAGTCTGCTCTGCCAGATAAATGGCAAGGCCTGAATAGCCCTTTTGTGTTCAAAAACTCTTCTGGGTGGAATATGGAACAGATTTTGAACAGGAAAGGAAAGTATTTCAGGCCAGATGGTTAATCTGATGGAGCCGTATTCTGACAGAAGGAAAGAGTAGTATTGTGTAGTTTAACAGTTATGTCAGGGAGAGAAGAAAGCCCCTCTGCTAAGTTAATGGGGATCCATGATTGTGCTGGACTCCAGGGTAATATGACAGTTCCTAATAATATGTAATGGGAAATTGCTAATGTAGTATGATAAGTTTTCACGCTGTTTTACTGTTTCAGCATTTCCTGAGTGGAAATGGCTGAGATCCATATTCTTGCAAGCAATTCCTTATTAATTGAAGGTTGTATTTGTAACTGCATATGTGTGTTCTGGATTTGGTTGACAACTTGTTTTTGTACTTTTTTATAACATGTGCCTCACCTATATGAAATCCTGGAGAGGGGTTTCCTTTTAAATTGTAGAGCTAGAAAGTGTTGATTCATTCCATGGAAAAGATTGAAACTGAGATTACCAGCTCCTATTATAGAGTGTCTAACTTGTCACCAAATGCAATCATTTGTAATACTGGATTGGGGATCAGCAACTTATTAAAGAGCAAAACCCAGTATAAAGGCTGGTTTAGGATGTCAGATAAAAGGGCTAAGAAAGCCACAGTATGTAGGGCGAGGCAGCAGTGAAAGGCCAGCAACAGCTCACTCCTGCTGAGATCCACATTTCCTGCTATCTGGGCCTCTCAGAAAGGCTGATACACTTGTGGCTAAGACACCTGTGCTTTCTAAGAAGCGGTGTCTTCTGCTCCTCACTGAGGTTACTCTTTGACCTCTTTGATGTCTAAGTTAAGAAACAAAAATGCAGTCTGTATGCTGCCCTGAAAAGATTGCCAACTTTCTCATCAGAGAGTGGTCCTTGAGGAATCAGGACCTAGTTTACATGTTGGTGTTTTATTAGTACAAAAAATAAATGTAAATCTGAAAATAAAATGCATGAATAACAGGTTTCATTACAGCATCATAAAAGCACCTTTATGAGAGAGCTTTATGGGTTGTATTTGGAATATGTCTGTGGTGAGTACCCAAGAAAGGGATTTATTTACAGTATTGTTAGGCAGTTTATAGAAGTTCTAATTAATCTCTTGATTTTTAAATGTGATCGATGATCTTGAAGGCTGAAGTCATTTGAGAACACAGTATGACATATACTGTGGTAGCATGCATTAAAAAAATTAATTTCAGTGTCTCCTTTCAGTGCCTTACATCTAAGCATGTAAGTTGTATTCTTTTGACATGTGATGTGAATCATTGGAATAAGAATTG
This sequence comes from Pandion haliaetus, assembly GCA_013401275.1. Classification (NCBI taxonomy): domain Eukaryota; kingdom Metazoa; phylum Chordata; class Aves; order Accipitriformes; family Pandionidae; genus Pandion; species Pandion haliaetus. Next base: position 5,803 of record VYZV01041041.1, on the reverse strand, counting down.
GTTAAGAAACAGATGAAGGGACAGAAGTTTGTTAGTATGCAGATACAACTTAGAAATAGAAAAAAGATAAGATTTAAAGAAATCTGGAAACGTAGACATCAGGTTTTTCAAAAGTACCTCATACTTAATTCTGTGAATATGTACTTACTAACTGAAATAGAGATAGGTGAGTAAATTTTAGCTCTTCTTTCAGATCATACTTCAAAATTATCAAAGTACTTAATTGAAATAAGCAGGCTTTTTATTTTCCACATCTGTTTTCCACACAGATTTCCCATTCATACAGCTAGTTGCAGAATCATAGGATAACTCAGGTGGGAAAGGACCTCAGGAGATCATAGAATCATAGAATGGTTTGGGTTTGAAGGGACCTTTAAGATCATCAAGTTCCAAGCCCCCCTGCCATGGGAAGGGACACCTTCCACTACACCAGGTTGCTCAAAGCCCCATCCAACCTGGACTTGAACACTTCCAGGGAGGGGGTATCCATGATTTCTCTGGGCAACCTGTTCCAATGTCTCACCACACTCACAGTAAAGAATTTCTTCCTTACATCTAATCTGAATCTACCCTCTTTCAGTTTAAAGCCATTACCCCTTGCCTTATCACTACATGCCCTTGTAAAAAGTCCCTCTCTGGCTTTCTTTTAGGCCCCTTTTAGGTACTGGAAGGCTGCTCTAAGGTCTCCCCGGAGCCTTCTCTTCTGCAGGCTAAACAACCTCAACTCTCAGCCTGTCTTCATAGGAGAGGTTCTCCAGCCCTCTGATCATCTTCATGGTCCTCCTCTGGACTCACTCCAAAAGGTCCATGTCCTTACACTGGGGTCCCCAGAGCTGAATGCAATACTCCAGGTGGGGTCTCACAAAAATGGAATAGAGGGGGAGAATTACCTCCTTCTACCTGTTAGCCACAGTTCTTTTGATGCAGCCCAGGATTCGATTGACTTTCTGGGCTGTGAGAGCACATTACTGGCTCATATTCAGTTCTTCATCCACTAATACCCCCAAGTCCTTCTCCGCAGGGCTTCTCTCAAGCCACTCATCACCCATCCTGTATCTGTGCTTGGGTTTGCCCTGACTCAGGTGCAGGACCTTGCACTTGGCCTTGTTGAATTTCATGATGTTCACACAGCCCCACCTCGCAAACCTGCAAGGTCCCTCTGAATGGCATCCTTTCCCTCCAGCATGTCAACTGCACCACACAGCTTGCTGTCATCAGCAGACTTGCTGAGGGTGCACTCAATCCCACTGTCCATGTCACCAACAAAGATGTTGAACAGCGCTGGTCCCAATACTGACCCCTGAGGAACGCTACTCATCACTGCTCTTCACTTGGATGTCAAGCCATTGACCATGATTCTTTGAATGTGGCCATCCAGCCAATGCCTTATCCACCAAGTGGTCCGTCCATCAAATCCATGTCTCTCCAATTTAGAGAGAAGGATGTCATGCGGGACAGTGTTAAATGCATTGCACAAGTCCAGGTAGATGATGTGCATTGCTTTTCTCTCATCCACCAATGCTGTAAGCCCGTCATAAAAGGCCACCAAATTTGTCAGACGTGATTTGCCCTTAGTGAAGCCATGCTGGCTGTCACCTATCACCTCCTTATTTTCCATGTGCCTCAGCATGGTTTCCAGGAGGATCTGCTCCATGATCTTGCTGAGCACAGAGGTAAGACTGACTGGCCTGTAGTTCCCTGGGTCTTCCTTTTTTCCCTTTTTAAAAATGGGGGTTATGTTTCCCCTTTTCCAGTCAGTGGGAACTTCCCCAGACTGCCACAGCTTCTCAAATATGATGGATAGTGGCTTAACCCCTTTATCCACCAGTTCCCTCAGGATCCGCAGATGCATGTCATCAGGTCCCATGGACTTCAGCACCTTCAGGTGCCTTAGATGGTCTCAAACCTGATCTTCCCCTACAGTGGGCAGTTCTTCATTCTCCCAGTCCCTGCCTTTGCCTTCTACAACTTGGGTGGTGTGGCTGGAGCACTTGCCAGAGAAGACTGAGGCAAAAAAGTGATTGAATACCTCAGCCTTCTCCATAACCTGGGTAACCAGGTCTCCTGTTTCCTTCTGGAGAGGTCCCACATTTTCTTTAGTCTCCCTTTTATCACCAACGTACCTGTAGAAGCTTTCTTGTTGCCCTTGAGGTCCCTGGCCAGATTTAATTCTATCAGAGCTTTGGCCTTCCTAACTTGATCTCTAGCTGCTTAGACAATTTCTCTGTATTCCTCCCAGGCTACCTGTCCTTGCTTCCACACTCTGTAGGCTTCCTCTCTGTGCTTGAGTTTGTCCAGAATCTCCTTGTTCATCCCTGCAGGCCTCCTGGCGCTTTTGTCTGGCTTCCTCTTTGCTGGGATGCACTGCTCCTGAGCCTGGAGGAGGTGATCCTTGTGTATTAACCAGCTTTCCTGGGCCCCTCTTCCCTCCAGGGCTGTATCCCATGGTACTTGACCAAGCAGATCCCTAAAGAAGCTAAAGCTAGCTCTCCTGAAGTCCACAGTAGTGAGCTTGCTGTGCACCCTCCTCACAGACCTAAGGATCTTGAACTCCACCATTTCATGGTCACTACAGCCAAGGCTTCCCTTGAGCTTCACATTCCCCACCAGCCATTCCTTGTTGGTGAGAACAAGGTCCAGCATAGCACCTCTCCTCGTTGGCTCCTCTATCACTTGGAGAAAGANTCATCAATGCATTCCAGGAACCTCCTGGATTGCTTATGCCCTGCCATGTTGTCCCTCCAACAGATATTGGGGTGGTTGAAGTCCCCCATGAGGACCAAGGCTTATGAACATCCAAATCCTGGTACAAAGCAGGGTCAGCTATGAGATCAGACCAGGTTGCTCACAACTTTATGCAGCTAGGCCCTGAAAACCTCCAGTGATGGAGAATGCACAACCTCTCTGGGCACAACCCTCTACATTGCCTACTACATGGAGAAAATGATTTTCCTTAAATCCAGTGGGAACCTCTCTTATTTTCAACTTATGCCTGTTGTTACTTGTCTGCCCACCATGCACCACTGTGAAGATCTGTTTGTATCTTCATCGAGATCTTCTTGATGGCCTCCTCATAGGTGGACTGCCGTTATGTCCCCCTGAAGCCACTTATTCTCTCGGCTCAGCAAGCCCCATTTCCCCATCCTCTGTTAATGAGGCAAGTGCTCCAGCCCTGCTACTGTCTTACTGTCTTGGCAGCCCTCTGCTGAACTCACTCCATTTTATTAATGTCTGTCTGGCTTCGTGGAGACCAAAATCAGATGCAGTATTTAGATGTGCTCTCATGAGTGCTGAGTACAGGTGGATAACCCCTTCCTTCAATCTACAGGCTGTCACCCTATAAATACAGCCCTGGATGCTGGCGGCTTTCCTTGCTGTCCGGCTGTCCTACTGGTTCATTTCCAGCTCACTGTCTGCTGCCATGCCAAGGGCATTTCTGCAGATCTGCTCCCCAGCTAGGCAGGCAGGCCCCAGCCTGTATTGCTGCAGGGCATCCTTCCTTCCCAGCTGCAGGACTTGGCATTTGGCCTTGTTGAGTTTTGTCAGGTTCCTGTTGACCCATTCCTCCAGCCTGTCTAGATCACTCTGAATGGCAGCCTGCCTTCAGGCATATCGACTGTTTCCCCAAATTTTGTGTCACCTGCAAACTTGGTGAGATCACAGTCCATTGCCTGCTCCCAGATCATTGATAAAGATATTAAACAGGACCTATCTGGTTGTCCATCCATCCAGACTGTGATGTCCTAACATTGTTGTCATAAGTATATTATGTGAGGCAGTGTCTTGCTACAGGCAAAGTAAATGACATCCACTCCTCTTTCCTTATTTACTAGTGCTCTGTGTGGTTGCAAGGATATAAGGGTTTTTCTTCAAACTGTCAAGTTATCATTTACAGAAATTTCTCCACTGATCAGAGAAAATTACTCAGAGACCAAATCAGAGTTATTAAACTGCTAAAATTATGTACAACTTACAATTCTTAAGTTGTTGATCATAACAAGCCCTTTCACTGGAAAGATCTAGTAACAACAAAGTGCAGAAGAAGTTTTACATAACGTAGTCCAGATCATAAACACTGTTTTTGTGACCTTTCTTCCACAAATATATTTTAGATCTTACAATGGACTTGTCACAATGAAGGTTGTATTCAAACATGAAAGATGAAAATTTAGATGTCTTCATTTCTGGCATTTGGTTAGGGCTCATCTGTAGTGCAACAGGATGAACTGTAGGTGTATGCAAAGCAGTTGCTCAAAGGAGGTGTATGTGAAGTGGTTACTCAAAGGACTGTAGGCATTTCTGATGCTTAAGCCACTGTAGAAACTTTAGTGAAAAGGATATCCTCAGACATTTGAGTAAAGATCTCAAATGCACACTGACAGTTTATTATTTCCTTCTAGTTGTGCAGGTTTCAGAGTAGCTCTTTGGAAACATGGTATTATATCTATGGAACTTTCTCAATAAGATTAGTCTGCTATAGATTTAACACATATTTGTAGTCTGAAAACAGAATAACATCAGACTTATAATAATTATATTATTAATGGCTTATAGTTGAGTCAATATTGCTTCTAGAAGCCACTATACGAAGTCCATAACCTTGCAGCAGCATCTTCAAAGAGGAAGAAAAAAATGCAATATAGCTAATGTAATTATCAGTAAAAATTCTTTAAGTACTGCTTGGTTTACCAGGTATAAGGTTATGGTTCCTTGGGGAACCAGAGATAATTGTGTAGTCAATATGGTTCTGATCTTGGGTAAGCTGTTAATTTATTATCATAAGTTATTTTATTAAACACTTTAGCAGTTGTTTAATGAGCTGTCTGAAGTAGAAAGATGAATGCTACTAGCAGCAAAATATTACTAAATCCTATGTACAGAAAAGATTTTACACCATTATTGAACCTTTCTTTTTCTGGGTAAGGGTTATTATTTTCTCATGTGAATTTCTCTTGCTACACACTTCCTTTCACACACAAGACATGAGTAGTACTTAAGTCACAAATAGCAACAGAACATTGAGTTTTATGCATTTATATGACAGGGCTCTCACTGTGCTTTCGTATTGAGGTTTTTGACATTAGCTGGATCAAGTACATCAACACAGTAGCTATGTTTCTGCTGCCAAAATGAAGCTTTAGAACTGTTTAAAAATGTAGGAACTCCCCAGCATCCTTACAGAAACCTTGCCTGTATGTATTTATATCCAGACAGAGGAAGCAGAAGGTTTGCCAGGCACTGACAGATGCAGACACAGGATTCACCACACAGATTGGGAATGGAGGTCTATTATCCTGTTCCTGGCAGTGGCCAGTACCACCTGTTTAAAACAAAGGTAAGAGAAGACAAAAGGAAACGACAGTGGCTTTTGGAAGAAATATTCTTCCCCTAATAGTCTAATACTTCCTTCCGTCCCAGCAAACAGCCTGGTTTGTAGACGCTGAGCTGTGGCTACAATATCCAGACAACAGTGGATGGCTTATATATGAGGGTTAAAAGATGAGAGGGAATCTGTGGTCTTTGAGAAGATCCTACAGCTGAAATTTAACCTATAACTACAGCTATAAAAGGCTGGACCATTTTGATGAAGGATACTTTGTGCTCTGGTGTATGAGAACATGTCTAGTAAAATTCCTGGTTAGGTTTTTATTCTACTATAACCCATGTAATTATTATAGTATTTTTACAGGTTTGATCCTTTTCTGGAACCTGACTGTTCTATTAGCATCAGAAATAACTTGCAGCAGGAGACTCCATAGTTTAATTGCTGTCAGGTGAAAAGGTTTTTATGTTACCAGATTGA
>VYZV01041040.1:15386-28904 GCA_013401275.1 Pandion haliaetus | reverse complement strand
CAAAGCTGGAACAATACTGGGTTAAGATATTCCTGACTCTTCTGCCTGCTACACTTCATTTCTGTGGCTATGCTGCTAGTTGTACCAGCAAAACTGCTGTACTCTGAACTGGTTTGGGTTTAAAAAAAAGTCTAAGGAACATTTGTTTTGCAGAGCTTATGTGCCATATGATCTCTTTGATCTAGTTCACAGTATAATCACACAAATAGTTGAAACTAAGTGAAACTAAGGAGTATTGCAAGGTCAGGATTAAGTGATAGAGCACTGGGGGAAAAGAGAAAAAGTAATGCCACCAAAGTTTCCTGCATTTTTAATTTGGAAAATCAGATCAGATCATTAATTAATAGCTGCAAAGTACTTCAGGTTCCTCTGATAGGACATGCCATATAAATATAAAAGGATTGTCATCCTCTCTTAACACATCTTGCAACCGCGTATTGATGGGAAGAAATAACTATTGGCATAACAGTAAACACCAAGCAGTCAAAACAAGAAGAGACTTGGGGCTGTTTAGCAGTGCCTTATTGTCATCTGTTTGTCATTCTTTACTGTACAAAAATATGAGGAAAATATCCAGAAAAGATAAAAATACGTCTTTTTTAGAAGCTTATCAAGCTGTAAAGTAAGAAGAGGTGTTTTAGTTAGCAGAGTGAAGTAAAGGTGATTAGCATCAAATTGCATAATTACTACCCTGGAGATAAGCCATTAAGCCTCATTTACTTGTAGAGGTTATATTGTACCTTGAGTTTATGAGTTTTTTTCTGCTCTAAACATGCTGTCCCAATAGACCCAATATTAGCTATAGTTGTAATAAGTATGTGACAGAAGAAGAAATACTACAGGAGCACTAAATTATAAATTGAATAAGACAGAATTTCTCAAAAGACCATAAATTTACTATTGTGCCTCTTCCTTGTCTCTCACTATTTCTCACTTATAATCAAGGTAGATATTCATGACAGCACAGCTGCCAGAAAGAAGGAGGAACTTTTTTGTGTTATTATCAAACCATTTACATTAGTAGTGGAAGGAGATTTTGGGGATATAGGCTAAGAACTTTACCCTCCTCGATAGCATTCCCCAGAAGGCACGCCAGATGGCACAGGTTTTTTGCCAAAACAGTTCCACACCACACTTAGCTATAGGGGATTTCTCCTAACCTCTGAACACCTTCAGTGCCACGTCCAGTATGGCAGAAAGAATCAAGTGGCTAATAGCACTCGAAGACTTGGGAGGTGTTTGAGTATCTGCTTTACTGAGACTCAATGTGATGCTAGAAAAGACAAAGAGTTTGTGCATCTCACTTCTGCTGATTTCCCTACTGTAAGACATGAATGATAGCACTTTCTTGTTTTACTGGCATGCTGGCATACATTAAGAATGGGAGCTATCTAGGTATATAAATATCTCATATGTTCCTATCTAATAGTGATGGGAGAAATCTAGGTATATAAATATCTGGGCAATAGGTTGAATGGCTTTACTCTGTATAAATTTCCTGTCCTTATCACTTTGCAATCTAAGTGGACAAGACAGACATGAATGAATAAATGGCCAGTGGAAACTCAATATAATTTTCGGTTACTTTTTAAAGGTCCTTACAGATGTACTCATCCCTGCAACAATGCAAGAAATGCCAGAAGGGTAGGTATTTGACAATAATAATGCTACATTCTGTTTGTTAGGCATATCTAGGTAAATAGCAGAAATTCTATATCCTAAAGAAATTTTCTTACAATATTTATGCTCATTTTTAGAACAGTAGAGTATGTATGGCAAAATACTGTCAGCTCTGAGTACAGCTATAGAACAGCCTTAAAATACTACACAGTATTTTAATGTCCCATTTTACTGGTTTGTTGGATATTATGAGATAGGTTTCTTCTACACTAAAGCTCAAAAAGGAAACATGTACTCATGTTGTTTAAGGAAAAATAATTGTTACCTTTTTTTCAGAATACTTTTGAGGTTTGTATCCTATGCATTGCCATAATATCTAAGCATTTTCTCAACAAGACATTAATAAGAGGATTAGTATAAGTTGCCTCTGAATCTTCTCAACTTTCCCTTGAAGGGCATCTTGTTTGGGGTTTTATGTCTGACTAAGGCCTTTAGCTTCAGGTATCTCTAATGGTTCTTGGATTTCTTATGGTTTATTCTTGCTAGTGTTTTTCAACCTATTTCAATTGGCAGGTGGCTTACAGTTTTTCTCAGAGGAGGTACAGACCAATATATAGTCAAGTTTAGCACTTTGATGATTGGTCATCTCCTGTTTCTTTTTGGTGACAACTGAGGAGTAATTCACAGATCTGTCCAGGAGTCAATCATAGATTGAAACCCAATTATTTAAACTAATGCAAGACAATTTTTATTGATGCTTTTCTAAACCACATTATTTGCCTATAGTTTACTGGCAGATATAAGAAATTTTGCAAAAAACTGGGAACAGTGGGTTGTTTCCTCTTTGGAAAATCTACCAGAACACCTGACAGAAAAGAAACTGCCTATTGCACGAAGATTTATTTCCTCCCTGAAACGACAGACGTCATTCCTACACCTAGCACAGGTAAACAGACTAAGACTATACATCAAAAAAATTGTCAGTTACATTCAGTGCACCTTGCTGGCTATGAGATATAATGCCTTATTTTTTTAAGGTTCAGCATCAGCCATGGAAGACTTACATCTTGTACTTTTAACCATCAAGAAGGAAGTGGCCATAAATAGATCTGACCAAAACTTCAAACTTTTGTAGTAGGAAAGAGAGAAAAGACAATGGTTATAATGAACTACTATCATGGGAACTTTTGGCAATCACATGATGAAGTGGAATATATGGGTATTTGGTTTAGTTCCAAATTGGAAAATAATAGATGATCCATCTTGCCTAGCAAAGGTTCACTGTCTTGTCCATTATGTCCTTTAGTAAGCTTATTTCTTTTTGAGTTTTGACTGAAAGGAGAGCATATAAGTGACAGGTAGCTGAGGGCTTCAAGGCTGTGTTATCAGGATACAGGTATCTGCAATTAGGAGGCACCTCCATGTGATGGTTTGGCAGATTATACAAAAGGATACAATGCCTTTCAGAGAATTTCAGTGGTTACAGCTTGGGCTTTGAGGTGGTAGTCCTCATGAATAACTGTAGATGCACCATATATTCATCTTGACTTAGTATTCTGTTTCATAAATATTTAGACAGAAGTAGCACGTGGGTGACATCGTGAAGATTATCTGATAGGAAGGCACATTAGAAGAGCATTAGAAGTCTAATAGAAGAGAAACATTATCTCATCTGATCTACGAAAAGCCCAGCCATGATAAAAGAATTAAACAGAATATGATTCTTCTCTGAGGAGTTACTCAGATGATCCCCAGGTGTGGGTCTGTGCTGGTTTTGGCTGGGATAGAGTTAATTTTCTTCATAATAGCTAGTATGGGGCTGTGGTTTGCATTTGTGCTGAAAACAGTGTTGATAATACAGGGATGTTTTAGTTATTGCTGAGCAGTGCTTACACAGAGCCAAGGCCTTTTCTTCTTCTCGCACCACGCTGCTGGTGAGTAGGTTGGACGTGCATAAAAAGTTGGTGGGGGACACAGTTGGGACAGCAGACCCCAACTGGCTGAAGGGATATTCCAGACCCTGTGACGTCATGCTCAGCAATAAAACTAGGGTGAAGGTTGGCTCGGGTGCTGCTGCTTGGGGGCTGGCTGGGCATCAGTTGGTGATGAGCAATTATTTCCATTTACATCATTTGTCTTCCTTGGGTTGTATTTTTCTCTCTGTTACTTTTTTTTTCCCTTTTCCTTACTATTATCATCATCATTATTATAATTATTACTATTATTATTTCTCTTTTTTAATTATTAACCTGTTTTTATCTCAACCCATGAGTTTTCTTACTTTTACACTTCTAAGTCTCTCCCCCATGCCACGGCTGTGAGCAGCTGTGTGGTGCTTAGTTGCTGGCTGGGGATAAACCATGAGAGGGTCTCAGCATTTTACCTTGCCTTCTCTTACAGATTGCTCGGCCAGCCCTTTTTGATCAGCATGTGGTAAATTCCATGGTGTCGGATATTGAAAAAGTTGATTTGAATAGTATTGGCTCTCAGGCACTCCTTGCAGTCTCAGGGAGCACAGACTCTGATGGGGAGGTCTACAGCGAATGTAAGTTAATGGTGATTATTTGTATCATTAGACGTATTTCGCTCATTCCATGCCACACTAGTCTACTTGGAGATGGGCTGAGAAAAGGCACATGTAGGCACTGCATTCTCTAATCTAGCTCAATGTTAATTTCAGTAGCTTAAGAAAACCAATTACTTGGTTTTAGCATGTCCTACAAGAACAGAAGCTTGTGCTGGGAAGTCATCCCAGCTAGATGACTTTAAATGGCTGCTGAAAAAATAATTTACATGTGAGTTGCTAAGTGTAATAAAATCTCTTTTGAAGTTTTATCTTAATCATATGGGGGTATTAGCACAGATCAGTTCTTGAAAGATGTCTCAAAAATTCCATATCATTATGGCTTAATTTAATGGATATTTGAGCTAGTTTACTTTTTTTTGGTATGAACAGATTTTTTTTTTGCTGAAAGTTGATCTTTAAAAAAATAATTTTCTATAAATGTAAAAGCTATTTTCATACACAGAATAGAGTGGAGTAAAGCACAAATTTTGAGGGTGATAATTTTCATATACATACCTGTTGTTGAAAAAAAAGATATAGCCATTTTCTCTATTAAAAAGATAACTTTTGTCATAGGAATCATGTTGATCAGAATTTGGAGAGCTGAAAGGACTAGCAATGTGTTGTCCTTTAAATATTGTTACTTCAATCATAAAACTTTGTTCTCTTTAATGGTTCACAGTCCTATTCACATTTTCATTTGGGTTGCCCATTTCCTACTTTCTGCGTAACTGTTTTTCATTTTGTTCTTTGTCTTCTTTCATACTGGTTAAAAAAAGAAAAGGAGGAGAAATAACTGGTCATTCAGGCACTTTTTGGAAAATGGCAATTGAGAAAGTTAGCTTTACGTTATATTGTGAGAAACTTGTAAAATATAACGGAAGCCTAAGACAGTATACAAATCTGCCACATTACAGATAAAGCTTTACTACTAAACTTGCTAATAGAAAGGTTTTAAAGTCTGAATCTTAAAAGGAATGGAAAATATCAGAATTTTTTTTGCTTTTATTTTCTTGTAAAACTTAATTGTCTTATAACCTGTATCATTGTAATGCTTAAGTAATTAAAATATATGTGTGATGGATGTGTGTCTGCTTGCTTTGCTGGCGAATTGCTTGTTTCTTCACTGCTCTAATTCTTTGCTTTTCCTTTCCATGCTACAATATTGTCATATGGCTGGTGAGTGGCTTTTTCTCACATTCAGAATAGCGTGCAATGATATGTTCTCCTTTTTACATGGTAGATGACTCTATTACAGTATTCCAAGAACTGAAGGACCTTCTAAAGAAGAATGCCACTGTGGAATCATTTATTGAATGGTTGGATACTGTGGTTGAGCAAAGGGTTATCAAGGTATCTTTCAAATGTTCTGCCTGATTCAAGACCAAATCCTATTCCCCTTACTCCTTACACAGTCCCTTACTTATGCAGTCCCATTGGTTTCCCACACAGGATTCTCGTCTCTGCTCCCATCTCCTTATTGTAACAGGGAAGTTCTTCATTTGGTATGAAAGGTTGCAGTGCTGTTAATTTTAATTAATCATGCTGAGTGCTGTTGAACAGTCTTATGTGTGTTACAAACTTACAAAGTATCTTAACTAAAACATTAAAGTCAGCAGTCATAAACTGTACATGAAAGAAACCCATCCACCTTATCTGTGCATGCAGAATCACAGGGGTATTGCTCAGTGGGTAAGGTGAGCAAAAGTGGTTCCTTAGAGAAGCAATTCTTTCTTTCATAGTATTCGGATGGTACTCTCTGTGGTATGAGTTAATGTAGCAGATGGATACAGAAGTAGCTAACCTGTAGAAAGATTTCTATAGAGCAGGATGGAAGATACAGAGATACAGTTTTATAGCTTTATAAGGTGCTTAACACAGTAATTGATTGTTTTGATGGGATCCCCTCCGATTTACAAGATGCTTTATAATCACAAGTATTTTATATGCATGTAGTTACACAGGAATGATTACACTATAAGTCAGAACAAAATAATTGAGTTCTGAGTTATAGCTCAAGTAAGAGATATTTACCCAGTAAGTGACTCTAATGAGTGTAAACTAGCAGAATAAAATGTTGCACATTGCTTGCTAGTAGCTGAACACTGGTATTCTCATCAGGTCTTGTTCCATCTGGAAATGCAATATCTTATCCATCATTTTAGGGAGCATCTTGATATGAACAGATGCAAGAGGAGGAGACAGTGCAGTTAGCTTTGACTAGCTTGCAGAAGAGTGACTCTGCCACTTAGAATAACCATGGGCTTGTCATTTTTCCTTTCTTCACCTGTTTTCCCAAATTTCAATTGAGACAGTGATAATTCCTTTCTTTCTAAAGCACTCTGAGTTTCCTAACATGTGCTGTCATATGTGAGCAGCACAGTGAGAAGTTTGGATGATTCATGGCAATAGAGCCAAAGCAAGTCCTCATACACACTTACCTAGACACAAAACTCCCACTGAAGCAATCACAACTTATTTTAGAACGGAATGATTATGGTCTAAAATTGATTCCACAATTTCAGAAGACAATTACTCATAAATAAGCCAGGCAAAAAGGGTGAAGCACTCTCCCATTCAGCATCTACTATGTGATACTGTATTATTAAAGTTAACAGGTATGGTTCCTAGCATTGTTTTCCTGTAGTTAAGGGTAAGAAATACCAACAAGTCCTGTTATGAGGCTAGGTCAACTAAGCAGAAGCTAATAATTTACAGAATATGTAATCCTTCCATTGCTGTCTGCCTTCTGTTCATGTTAAAGTGTGGTTACTGTCAAACTCGCACAACAGCTTCTTTCTGCTTGCTCTTTGAGAAAGCAGCAGGGCATACGTTACCACACAAACAAATCACTGCCAGAGCAAAGTGACAGTATGAAATGAGCAGCATTAAAAGTGTCAATGTTACGATAGTAAACATGCTATTTTGTAAGAGAAAGTCTGGCCAGTATTATACAGATTACATTAAAGAATAAAGATTAATTTCTGTTCCCTGTTTATGTGGATTAACGTAGTGACAGAAGGTGGGTTTTTTTCTTTCTTTCTGCCCTGTACACCTGTATATTTACAGAACAATTTGGCATCTCTAATACTAGAATATGAGGTAATTTATATACCTTCAGAGCACAGCCGAGCCCAAGCAGTAAGCAGTTTGCTTCATCTAACATGGTCAGAGCTATACTCTGGTTGCACTGAAAAAAGTGAATGCTGCTCTTCTTTATCACTTCAGGACACACATTATGAAGATAGCTTGAATCAGACAGCTCGATCCACCCTACTGCATCAGCCCGAGTCAAGGACTCTTTGAACTCTCAAGTATATTCAGTTCTCCTTTCTTCTCTCCTGCGTGCAGAAAGCAAGTTAGCATACATAACAGTATTTTACTATTCTATTTCAGGCAAGCAAGCAAAATGGGAGGTCATTAAAGAAGAGAGCTCAAGACTTCCTTCTCAAATGGAGTTTTTTCGGTGCTCGAGTGATGCATAACCTAACTCTAAACAACGCGTCAAGTTTTGGTACCTGGGCTTTGTAAAAACACTCATATTTTCTACATATGTGCTAGCACTTACCAGCTTTCCACCATTTCCTGAGCAGAGAAACCTGTCCTAGTCTAAAGATTCTTTGATCAAAGCCCTAAGTGCTGTGTAACATGTTTCTCAAACTTAACATATCACAGTAAATGCTAGCAATATTTTGTTGGTGACCTGCGTCACATGTTCGTTTTTAAAAGGTATTTTTCTTTTGAATTGCTGTTTTATACTGCTTTGCCATTTAAGAGCTAGAAGCTCTGTTTGTTTTGGTATAGCAATAGAAATGTAACTGCATATCTCATCTCAGTACAGGAGACAGAAGATTTAAATTACTAGTTTTACATGTGGATCAGTGGTAAAAAATTACTGCTGTATAGAAGTTCTTGTGCATGGTATGTTTTCATAAATGCAAAAGGAATTAGGCAGATCACCCCTCATTTAATTCTGGGATTGGCAGACAGTCAATTCAACAGTGTTTGTGGTTTTTAAAAATTAAGGTTCACATGTCCATCTTTAGAAAAGTTTACATTTTTGGGGATTCTCAGAAAACCTTTTATAAAATAGAATATGGTAGAGCAAGTGTAACTCACTTTAAATCTAGTACATATTTTCCTAATTTTAGTTGTAGGTACATTGTTACCTAAAATTCAGAGGGTATTTGAAATGGCTGTGAGGAGAGACACATTTTTAATGTGATATATCCTTGAAATCAGGTCAAAGACTTCACCAGTTATTGTCTGGTTATTTAGCACAAGGCAAACAGAAATAGAGCAGAGGCATGCTAGCAGATTTCGGCCTTATCTAGCTCCACTGTGTGCCCTCTTCAAGTATAAAGCATGTCTCACTTTCATCACTATTTTTCTTTGATGTAATTAGTGGTCAAATAGCCTACAGGACAGTAAACAATTGAGCTAGGTGGGCCAGTGCAAAGAGAGATTAGAGCTAGAAGTTAGGCACTATTCCTTGTTGGTCTTGCCAGGTCATTTAAAGTCCACAATTATTTGTTTGTTTCACTCGATTCTTGTCGAGTGGTGAGAGATGGTCACAAAGATAATTCAGCTACTCTCTCTCTTTCTCCTCCAAAAGGTTCTTTTCATTTGATCCGCATGCTACTAGATGAGTACATCCTGCTCGCCATGGAGACACAGTTCAACAATGACAAAGAACAAGAACTCCAAAATCTACTGGACAAATATATGAAGAATTTAGGTAACTAGAGCTTGGTTCTTTTGAATGTACTCCTGTATTTTTAGAAATTGATGTACTTGTTTAACTTTAAACAGAAGCAGACTTACTGTTTTCTCCTGAAGGTGTAGTTCTATGCATCATTGTCAAATTCAACTGAAAAGCTTGTGACCATTCACACAGCAATTTATTCCCACCTTCCTACCATAGTTCACTTAACATTTTGTGGGAATGTGAATACACTGGATCACTGAAAAGATCTTGGATGCAACAAACACTTGTAGGTACATCTGAAGGGCCACAAGCTGAAGGGTGAAAAGAGGTGTAAGTAGCAGAAAGGGCAGGAATTCCTAATCCAGTTTTTCTGCCAAAGCTTAAATAGGTAATTACACCTTGAACTAGGAATGTATTAAATGTTACCAAAATGCAAATATCCCTGCAAGGTTGGAAACAAGCTTGGAGCCCTATGTAGCATCTGGCTGAAGTATTACTGCATGGAAGAGAAACAAAATTAATTTAAAACAGTATCCTTAACATTTTCCATCTACTAGGCTTCTTCAAGGTTAGACAGTTTGAAGTCATATGCTCCAGGTCCTTTGCAGTAAAATGAATGAAGATTGATTTGGATCAAATTCTGGTCCAAGTTAATCCTTAAAAATCCTGTGAAACTTGACTGGATTCTGCTGAATTATTTTTTATTAACATTAGCACTAGCAATCAATCTTTAACTTTTTGGTTGTTACTCTAAATCTGCACTTTGCTGCAAGAAACTTGCATAGAATTTGTCTGACAGTAGATGCTGTGCTTTTTCTTTTAATGTAGCCTTCAGGAAAAAAACTTGTCCTATGTAGCAGTTGCCCTATCCTTGGATACTTAGGTGAAGTACTTGAAACTGTAAGGTAAAGTCATGATTTCCACTGAAGAATAGCAAACCTTGCACTGACTTTATCAGTAGTCTGCAGAAAACTGAAGAACTACTGAGTATAACATGCTTTTCTCTAGATATCAGTATGAAAATAGTGTTCAAGCATTCTGATATTCCCATTGTTAATTCTTAGAGTCATGAGCCTGATTCACTCAGTGCGATTTATTTGACTTCATTGCTGACATTTACTTCAAGGGAATAAATCTGATTCATAGCTTTACTATGATGACTTCAGTAAGGAACTGATACTCTGTGATGTAGATCTGTGGTCAGGGAATGTGATACAAACAGTTCCACTGGGAAGATTAAGACTAGAACAATATTTGTATTCATTGGCTACATGCAAAATATGGAGGCTTCACTGGGTTTTAAAATAAGCAACCAAAGATGCTCATATGCTGTCTATATACTAGTGGTGAATTTATGTGCAATGAGCATACATAACAGCCACCAAGAGTTTTCACTTACTCTTCCAGATGCAAGCAAAGCCACCTTTACTGCATCACCAAGCTCTTGCTTCCTAGCAAATCGTAACAAAGCTGCTCCTCTGCCCAGTGACACTTCAGTCAAAAATGAGTGTCTAGCAGAGCAAACCTACGTGTCCTTGTCAGCTGGCCAGCCTAGCAGTGTACCTTCTGGTCTGAATACCTTCACCACAGGAGACAGTGAGAATATGCAGCTGACAGGTATGTATCAGTTCTTATAGTTTCTCTTTCTCTTATTTGCTTATTAGTCTTTCAGTCCACAGTAGCACATTGCTGTAGGAGGAGCAATGACCATATGCATTTATAAAGACCTCTAGTAAATAACATTTTATGAGCTCACCCTCTGTGCTGATTTACGGAAGGTGGCAATTGTAGGGCCCTGCCAGTAATAGATCCTCTTGGAACAATGGTAAAACTAGCCTATACCTCTTGGCTTGGTGAGGTTCTTGTGAGGAGAGAATGAACAGTAACACCTGGAGCACAAGGCTTGTAACCGCCGGGATTTCCCACTGAATGTGGCAGCCACCAAGCCGGAGAATGAAAGTGGGAAGCTTTATAGCCCAAAGCCATGGGTTAAAGAACATATATTGTATAGGTGGGGGCCAACGCATATCCTTTGTAAAGGTTTCAAATGGTAATGTACACTTTGTTAGAGGGTTAGTGTCTTAAGAGATCAGCTCTATTCAACAGTACTGCAGTGTGAATGCTAATCACAGCTAATGCTTATTTATTCCAGGTCAGATGGAGCTGTCTCAAAGCACTGGTCACCTGATGACTCCACCCATTTCACCAGCCATGGTCAGCCGAGGAAGTGTTATCAACCAGGGGCCAATGGCTGTGAGACCTCCAAGTGTAGGTCCAGTGTTATCCACACATTCACAGTGCTCTTCCTACTCAGAACCCCTATATCAGACTTTGTCACAAACTAATCAGAATTACTATGGAAACAATTCCAATTACCAGGCTATGTTCAGAACTCAGGCCCATTCCGCTTCAGGAGTTTACCACCACAGAGCAGAGCACAGCCGATTCAATGCCTTGAATGAACAGCAGTTCTCCAGAGACTACTTCAGCAACAGTTGTGCTGTGTCTCCATACAATGCCAGATCCCCTTCCAGCTACGGTCCCTCATCCATGTCTCAGGACACACACAATATGCAGTTTCTGAATACTGGGAGTTTCAACTTCTTGAGCAACTCAGTGTCTACGTGCCCAGGAGCAGCATATCCTGCTGCTAATGCTTCCAATGGTATTAACATATATTTTCTTTTCCCCTTCTGTTTTTCTGTCCTTGCTGGAGTAAACCACTTTTTCTCTGCTTTTTTCTATGGAAGATGTTTTTCAGCTCTTATTTATACCTTCCTGTTTTCTACTTCTCTGATGACACACAGAGATTGTAAAGCTTAACAAGCTACTTAAGGATTTATTTTCCTCTGATGAATCCTCAGCTGACCTCAGACGCATCTGCTGCACCTGTGCTAATCTTCCTTTGGCACCATCGCCATGTCTTGCACAAAGGAAGCAAAACCAGGATGGCCTTGTAAATTATCAATCTCTTGAAAAGCCCCCAAAACATGTACTATGAAATACAGCAGGCATAAGGTAGCTTACCTCTGGGATCAGCATAATGGACCATTCTAGTCACAGGTCAGGATGGTGAAATAAAGTATAAAAATGTGCGTTAGCATTAGTTTGAGACTTTGGCCCTAATGCTTCTCGTACTTGGAACGTAAAGTTATTGCCACAATCTGCTTTAGGGGTATAGTCAGCAAAACCACCTCCCTCTTCTGGAGGAAAGACAGTGGAAATATTGCTTTTATATGGATTTGTATATGCAGTATGTATTATCATGCAGATTTTCTTTCCACATATACTTTCCCTGATTGTGTGCTTCAGAAGGGAGGACTGAACTGTGGATAGCAGTCCCCATGGTGTCTTACGGCCACTGATTGCAGGCTGCTGTTTGATTCTGAGTTTAGAATGGAAGGGCAATTCTGTACTGAAGCCATGACTGAATTCAGGATCTTTTTGCTCCCTTGTTACCACCCCTCTTTTGGGTCTGTCACTGCATATGTTACTAATGTTACTAGGCTGTATGTGTACATAAATAATCTTATTCTCAAGGGACTCAGCTGATAACAATTACCTTTTGTCCCAGGTCATCACAAGCTCCTACCCTACCCTACCCTTTCTCTTCAACAGTAGTTTCACTCTGCTTTTTTCCAATCTCTTGTCAATAGGATATTATGGAAACAATATAAATTATCCAGAACCTCACAGACTTGGAACAATGGTGGATCAACATGTTTCTGTAATCAGCAGTGTAAGCAGCATTCGATCATTGCCATCATACAATGATATACATGATCCACTGAATATCTTGGATGACAGTGGAAGAAAACAAACAGGCTCATACTACACAGAGTCCTCACCTTCAATTGTCTGTCGGACTCCTATGCGTAAGTATAGCCAATGACTGAGGAAGATCTATGAACTTTCTAGCATCCTAACAAGTGCTGAGTATTAAACTGTAGCTCACATATATAGTACATGAGATGCAATATAGAGATAAAACAGCTTAGTACCTGGGATGCATCATAAGATGTGTTTTCCTTAAAATTGCAGCACAGTGGGTTTAATAACTCTTCACCTCCACAAGGATGACTATGATCCATTGTCCATGAGGAGTGGAATAACTGGCCTGAATTGCAGAAAAATCTGTATTAGGAAACACTTTCTACCTATTAAGTGAGCTAATAACGAACTGGGGTCTTCTAAAGGCTCTTAAGGATCCTCACTGTCAAACAGATTAAATGAACCCCGGGGTCAGGGATGTCTAGATACATACTTCCCGTGGTATAGTCCCTTCCTGTCCTATGCTTCAACAACTGTGTGTATTAGGCAAAGCTCCCACTGACAGTGAATTTAGGGAAATTACCTAATCCAAACGGTTTGCTCTGGTATATGCATTAAACAAATGGCAGCAGAGTTTGGTCTTGGATTCCAAAAAGGGTTGCGTGGAAGATATAAACCAGGGCACTGTTTGTTTCTCCACAAGATTACCTCTTCCTACTACTTACCTGTTAACCTTGCACAGATTGATATTACTTGCCCCATTAAGGCTCTGCAAGAATTCAGTGCTCCATTCTTTAAAGGATGCTAAAGGCGGGGGAAAAAAATCCAGCACCACCATGCAGGGACTGTGCCC
>VYZV01041040.1:1186-12902 GCA_013401275.1 Pandion haliaetus | reverse complement strand
TTTATATACAGAATTTCCAGTCATTTTCTGGTTTTTCATGTGAACCATTTTGCATTGTGGATTGTTTTTTCAGTGTAAAATACTTTATCTGTACTTTATCTGAGATGAGAAACAATATTATATCATCAAATGTGCAGATTCTTGTTATGGCTGCAAAACAGAGTAGTATGAATGAATTTTCGTACTGTTGTAAATTGCAGTTCATTATCAACAGCAAAGGGCAGTAAAAACATATTCTAATATTCAAATAGCCAGTTAAGAGAACTGTCTCATTGCTGCAGAACAAACCAAACCCATAATAATTGTAACCAGCAAAACCAAATGAGAAATTTCCGTTTTATGACCCATTAGTTCAGTGAAATATGTGGTTTGATGAATTCAGTCAGTTTTGTCTGTGGAAAATGAAATCATTTGTAGCTTTTGTGGAAACCCTATGGGAAGATTTTTACCTTTGGTAGTATAGCAGCATTACAGTAAATGTGAAGGATCAATGGAGTTGCCACTTGGTGGTCTTGCATTACTCAGCTCAGTTGCATTTTTGTGGATGCATTAATATGTTGGGTTTAATATATACATGCCAGAAAAGCTGTGATAAAAAATTGTACATATCGAGTACAATCAGTGTCAAATGAATATTGCCTAAAGGGAAAAAAAAAGCTTTTTTTTTTTCTGAGAAGGAAAGATGAAAGATGAAATCCTTTTGATCTATTTGCCAATATCAGTGAATTTGAACTGGTGCTAGAAAAGGCAAAAGAGATGGATGAAGAGGTCAAATCTGCTTCCAATTCTAAACTAAAACTGATGCTAATACAAATTATATCAACTAAGACAAAGCAATATTGAAGAACGAATTGTCCTGCGTGCCATGAGCCTGTGTCTAGCAGCGCAGAATTCAGCTGGAAGAGAAGTGCAGTTCTTTCACTCTGAAGGCAATTAGGGCCATGGGAATTTTGCTTCAGACTCAAAATTAGCAAAAGAAAGTTTGCCTTTGCCTTTAAATGTGTAGTGAAAACAGTGAAATTACTTGTAAAAAGTAAACCTGTGTATCATACTGTCATCCCACAAGCCGAATGCGTCTTACTGGTCAGATCAGCATCCTGCCAGCTTTCTCTGTCTGGTATGTGAGTGATCAGTGGTCACTGAGAGGAAGGGAGCCTGCAGTGCAGTGGGTAGAGATGAGCCATTTAGCAGAACCTTATTGAGGCAGACTATTAGAAGATCACAGATATGTTGGAACAGATGCTTTATATGATGCAGCACAGTGCTGTTTCCCTCTGTGTGGGATCAGGACTGAGTGGACTTTAGGCTTATGGAGCAAGTGGTCCAGAGAAGAAACAATGACAAAAACCCCTCACTCTTAGAGCACTTAAAGAAAAACTGTAGAGATGTTATCACTCTTGGAAAAGCAGATATTTGACACTAAAGAAACTAAATCTGTTAGGAACAGAACCAAAGGTCAGGCAGAGAAATGCAAGAATATGTAGAAGCAAGAAAGTAACAGTACATGTTATTAATGCTGGACAAAGATGTGCTGCTGAGAGTCCCACAGCAGCCAATACTACTGTGCTAAAATGAAAGGGGCCATCAAGCTACGCTTAAAATTGTTGAGGCTGCTTGCTAGTGATTAGACCTAGGTAATGCAGGAGGCCTTACCTGGGTTTGATAACTGGGAAGAGATAGATTAGTGTTAGTTTTAGGGCTGATATGCCCCAGGTTGTAAATAACAGCCTTTTGTATGAATAGTTTTGGGCTACGGTTTAACTGGAATCACTAATCTATCTTTAAGGATTGGATTAAATTCGATATTGGCCTTGGGGATGGAGTCTGCACAAAGGTGGGCTCGTTATGACTGTTGCAAATAAGGGCCTGTAAAGCTATACTAAATTACTTGTCTGAAATAGGTCATGGCTCTAGTTTTATGATGATCTGTTTGTAGGATTTGGGAATAGCTATAACTGGGTTTACGGGCTTGGATTCAGGCTACTATGTTGGCCTGCATGATGCCTGAACTTGGCTTATGGCTCTTGCCAATAGGGCCTGCATGGTATGTTTAACTTAACATAGTTAATTCAAGAAAGTTTTCTGCTTTCTTCTTAGTGATGTACTCAGGGTGGAGCTTAAATCTGAGTTAGCTTTGGCATTAGGGTTAACTTCAGGGATTGGGTCAACATGAAGCTGAGACCGTGAGTCAATACTGGATTTAGAAGTGGCCATCAAGCTCGGCTTAATGCTGCTGCTTAGAGGGACCCACAAACTATGCTGAGTTCTAGATAAAACAGAAAGTAGGGAGACCAATATAGATTAATATTATAGTCAGAATTAAAATTAAGATTTACTTGGGCAGGAACTGGTGAAAGTGGGTTGTTTCTGCATTTAGCAGGGGTTGTTGAGCTTATATGAAACCTACTGCCAGACCAGGTGATCTAGTTATGATTCCTTCAAGGTCTAGTCTTAAAAGCAGACTTAAAGTTGATTTGAAATTTACATTTGGAAATGAAAGAAGATGAGCCATTTAGGTTAAAGCCAGGTCTAGAAGAAATGAGTGAGGCTAATTTGAGGGTTTAGGTGATGGAGATGACATTGTCAATCATACTTCTGAGGCTGGCATTGGGTAATCTAAAGTCATGGTTGGAGTTCAGGCCAACATGAAGCAATGAATCTGAACTAATTATGGATTTAAGACCTGCAAGGATCTATGGTCATTATTGAAATTAGTAAGAGTCACTGACATAGTCATTAGCTTCAGCTAAGAGTTGGAATAAAAGGGTAGGACTAAGTTGGAATAAAAGGCTAGGACTAGGTCAGTAATTGTGTAAGCCAGGAGCAATGCACGTCTAAGTAGTCATTAGCTGAAACCTCTCTGATGGAAAAGAGATTCATCTTTCACAGCCTAAGATGAGAATGATAGCCTTAATGGAAGGACTGTAGGACGTGTAGCCTCCAGAGAGATGCTGTATCATTGCTAATGATTAGATCTCTAATAATCAACATTACTGGGATGGTGAAAGATCAGAAAAGCAGGAGATCCTACCACAAACTATGCTGCTTCCATGGTCAACAGGCATTTGCAGCAATTACAAGGCTCAGCAGAATTACTTCTCACCAAGACTTTTGCCTGCCAACAGAGGCATGAGCAGCTAAAACAGGAGAAAAGCTGGGCTGGGATCTGAAATGGAGGGAAACAAAATGTCATGCCCATTGCATAATTAGTGACACCAAATACCGTTTCTCTACGTTTTGGATTCTTTGTTATTTGCACAGTTTTTCCCCATTGAACAATGGCTGCATGTTACAATGCTGCATGGAGCAATGGTTACACAATTCGAAACATGTAAAAGGTTATATTACCAGCTGAACTAGGAAAATCTACTTCCCTTCCTTTTGGCTTAGTTGATTATTATCCTTGATCAAATAAAGGGCCACATGTTCATACTGCCCTTGTGCCCTGGTTGCTACAGTTAAAAGAGACATACAGTGAAATTGTACATTTAGAGTTTGATATTATATGCCTTTTTAATTCTTGTCATATTTAATTTTCTCATACCATTCAGTTTTGTTCAGAAGCTGACTTTAATGATTCAATATAGTTACCTCTTTTGCATCAAGTTGCGTAGAGATCACTCAAAATTTAATTAAAATGACATGTTTTAGGAAATCTCCGCTACAGTAAAAATACCAAATATATGCAATACAGAGGTGGACAATAAACAGCCCTTCCTTTCTCTCTAATACAGTCTTTACCAAGCTTCATATTCAAAGTATGAACGACCTTCAAAAACTAGCCCAGACGTACAGCATCCTCTAACAGTATCTTTACTTTGTCTCTACAAGTTTTTTCCCATGTAAGTGTGCCATCCACTGACTGATATATTGGATCTGTCCTGCTCCACATCCAATCCACAGTGGCTGTGAGTTTCTGACAGCCCCCATCTTTCAGTTTTTGGTAAGTACTTTAATTTTAGAGATTGCATGGCCAAACTCCAGGCATGCTTAGGATAGCAGTTATCCAGCTTCTGGGTCTAGAAAAATAGCTGATGAGCTACCATCAGTGCCCTACATGTAACAGTTCTCTTTCAGTTCCATGTTTGAAGCTACCAAAATGCTCGTCATTGTATAATTGATAGTACAGGTAATTTTTAAAGAATTTTAGAAGAGAATATAAAAAGTTACCTACACTCTTAAGTTCCTTCTAAAATTGAAAGGTGAATTTCATTCTAAGTGAAGGGTATGTGGAAAATTCTAGGGAAATTAATTCTTAAAAGAGTAAAATATTGAGGATGAGACTGAAATGGACTCAGCCGATTGTACTGGGGATATAACACTTAAAGAAATAAATATGAACTGAACCATAGACTAAGTTTGATATTGAGCTATTCCAGCTGATCATGGTGTTTGCTCATTTGGAACAAAATTGGATCTCTGATCCTGTTCCAAATTTTACATGAAGCAGAGGAGTGCCATCAGAAGAAGCTAAAGACATATCTATGGTCAGCTTGGTTTGCTCTTGTGCTTTGCAGAGTGGTCTTTATCTCCTGATTATACAGTCCATCCTGTATAACTGCTGGAGTATACCCTGGCTTCACTCCAAACAGTTCCCTCTGCAGGAAAACAGTAAAAATCAAAATTTTGTCCACTTCAGGGTCCTCATCTACTCTACATCACTGATGTGAACCGGATTTTCTTCCAGAGCCTTTCACAGTCTTCCAAGAGTAGCCTTGCATGTGTCCTGCTCTCTTCAAGGATCTGGGAATGAGGTTCATGCTACTTCTGCCAGCAGTCAAGGCATGAGCTATCACTGATAAGTGATATGCCCCTGAGTCCTGGACAACTTGGACACAAGCAAAGCTGAACTATTTAGGCCTGGAACTGTGTCCCTCTCTTGTCTACCTCCAGGCAAAACAGAGTTTGGCAGGTGGCTGTCCCTGGGGGATGCTTTTGCTCAGCAAATCCCTTTGCTTAGCACTGGTTGCTCACACAGATTCTTAGAGTTGTGGCTTGCATGATTTGCATGTGAAACATGAGCCTCCCCACGCATCCTGTGGGGATCCTAGATGCCTTAGTTGAGGTGGAGAAGTCTGGTTGGCAACAGGACATACAGTAGTTATGCAGTGGAGTACATGACAAGCTTTAAGACCCTTCATGGCTGTTGGCCCTGGAAAGTCGCAGTGCAGTCTGCAAGGTCAGGGCGAGATGTTTGCCCACCTGCTTGGATTTACTGTGTAAGCCCCTGCCCCAGGCTGGCTGCAGCCCTGCAACAACGCAACCTCCAAGAAATACTAGTCACTCAGCAGAGAAGATTGAACTGGGCATTACACAGCATCTCAGCTGAAATTGGATGATGTCCAGATAGTGTGCAGTGGAGAAGGTGTGTTTAATCAGCATCCGGCTATGTGTTACATGTCCTGGGGGCTAAGTTGAGAGGCGACCAGGGAGATAAGCTAACAAGTGCCCAAGCATTTTTGAAATTGGAGTTTGGAGTTCAGCTTTATTAACACTGATGGGTGCAGGGAGGTTTTGATACATGTAAGGATCTAATCCTTAATCCTGTAAGTGATAGAAGATACTTTCTAAAAATATCCAGGCACCTAACTTATAGAAAACTTCCTACTATAGCAATACTTAGCTCTCGATCTTTAAGGAAACAGATCTTCACCCTTGCAGTGCTGAGCAGAACAACACATGAAAACATGTAAAAAACCCTTGCAGCTGTGGGCCGGCCACCTGAAAATGCTAGCCTCCATTCTTTCAGCTTATTGACAATCAGGAAGGTAAGGTAAGGCTTCTGTATCTGCATTTAGTTTCTCAAGCAAGCAAACAGTTCTTCTGAAGTGTTGTGCACTCAGCAGTTCCTGCTGACTGGCATTAACCAAATGGCTTTGCCAGGCAAGTGTATGCTGAAGAGCCACAGAGATATAAACAAAATTCACAGAGTGGGGGTGGGCATAGGGGGTTGGTCTTGCTTCATGTCACTGGCCTATGGTAGCACCAGGTGACATGCTACACTTTTTCACAACTATGGCATGGTACAAGGGTCCTTGTTTAGCAAAGGAAATAAATAGAAACATGCTGTTTCTTTTACAAAAGGGAGAGAAATTAGTGAAACCTATTATCATTGATAACAGTGGTTATTGCTGTCAGACAGGATTTAATTAAATGGGATTTCTCACCCACCTACAATCACGCTGCATTGACCAATTTTCTTTCAGCCTCCAGGAATTTTGAAGAAATTGTAATTTTCCTGAGACAGGTTTGTGTAGTGAGTCGGTGGGGCGGGTCATGTAGGACACACCAAAGGGTGGCCAGCCCTTGATCTACACACACAATTACAGCCTCAGGAGTCCTGGTGTGCTTGCACTGCTTAACAGCAAAAATCTGCCTCCCTCAAGCACTGCTTTATCTGCTGTCTCCAAAAAGAGCTTCAGAAGCTATAATGCCAAACAAACTTGGGCTGAGATCAAAGCATAGGTCTGCACGTGTGTGATGGGCATGATTCATGGGAGAACAATGGGATCTGATATTTAGGTATATAGAACATTTTCCGTCTGATTTAGCACTTTCATCTGTCCCGAAAGAAAATTCTTCTTTGGCAAACCAGAACAAGAGGGAAAAAGTGAATTCTGCTCAGTACAACTGGGAAGATTCCCTGCCACTTGTACCTCTTGTTTTTTCAGTACCTCAGGTTTATGTGACGGGATGTGAGAGTGCATTCCTCTCATGCACTAGTCAAAAGAGCTCTGCTGAGCTGACTGCCAGTAAGAAAACGTAGGTGAACACACAAAACTGAGGCAAGATGAAGCAAAATTAAAAGATGTTTTTAACTAAGGGGTGCACAAGATGTCTGATCTAGTGATTTAAATTCAGAGTAGCAAACCAGGAATCAAAAATCTAGACTTCTGATTATACATGTAAAATAGGAAACCCCCTGCTTTATCTCAGCACACATTCAGCATGCATTTGGATCTGCTGAAACTGCAGACCAAAGCAACACAGTGAAACAAAGCAAAACAAAAGAATCCCACACAAGTGGGACAAAGGAAAAGATGCTGTCAATTTGTTTTACCAATGCAGAGAAAGACAGTCCAGGTTTTAATACCTAGCAGTATTACTATCATAACTGTTTCAGCTAAGGTCATCTTTTTTGCATTGACTTAGTTACATTGGTGAAAGTCCAGAATTTGGTGTTGCCAAGTGCTAATGCTCATTTTGCTGGGAATGCCAGATCGTTATACTCCTGGAATGGTTTGCTATGGCTTTCTCCATACTGACTTAGTGCAACTTGCAGGAGTAGGCAAATCCTGAGGGATTTGTCCGAGATTATACCAGCAGGAGTGCTACTGTTTGAGCAGCATGGAGAACTTCAGATACAAGGTGTTGGTTGTCCTAGTCAGCCAGGGAGATACACAGACACTAAGAGCTTTGCAAAATCTGCTGCTCTGTCTTCTGCCTTAACCTTTTCTTCTGTTTTCTCTCCCTAAGCACAAATTGCTCAGTGGTTCCCCACAAGAGCAACCCCACTTGCCATGCTCTACCCTGGCAGAGCTGAGGCTCCATCCCCTTTCCTCACTTCTCCCAGTGGAAGTCTCTGGTGAGGGGGGATCAGTCCGTCAGGAACGGGAGGTGCCCCACTAAGAAGCCCCCTGCTTTGCTCCTGGGACCAGGGGACAGGAGGAGCCAGGAGTGGAAGTCCTGCCTGCACCTCCCCTCGTAAGGAGCGAAAGCTCTGTGAGCTTTCGCATGTTGTCTTAGAAAAATGAAATTATCCTCATTTTCCCTTTCTACCTTCATCAAAAGAGGGGCTTTGCAATTAAAAACATGATGGCGTTTTGTTCCCGGAAAGGAGGGGTGGAGCGGGGGGTGGGGAAATCACCCATGTACCATAACAGATGGTTTAAGTACAGTGATTACAAAATCCTGAAGTTAAAATAGTTTAATTACAAAGTCAATACTGCCTCCAACCTCTGCTAAGCCTTTAGTGTAAAAACAACAGACGGTATAGTGCAAACGGTAGGACAATATTTAACCAGAACTTTGCATTAGCTACTGCAGTACAGCTCTCCATCAGGCCTTCAGCAAACGGAAGATCAACTGATTTTCCCAGCTTGTATTTGTTAACCATCTCTGTTTCAGTATCAATGGGCGGCTGTGAGAGAGCCACAAACAACCCTAAGGAAACAAACTGCAATACTATACTGCAAGCTGAGGCTCAGGAAGTTTGTATATAAAGTCCAATATTGCAAGCGTACAACTGAGACAATTACTAGCACTGTACCAGGAACGAATATGAAGGTAAAAAAGATGAGCAGGTAAAGTTATTTATATAGAAAATGAACATAAAATTCAGTGAAATATGCAACATTTTATTTTAGACTATGGATTTTATAGAAAAAATAACAGGACACGGGAAGGCACAGAGAAAGGAAAATTCAGGGGTGATTTCAGGTGGCATAAATTTGATCTTTCACATGCAGGTAAAGCAGCAACTCTATACAGCATGTTGTAGGAAGGTCTCACTAAGCTGTGCTCTTGCAGCTGGGAGCCTCGGTCTTTGCTGAGTGTGTATGTATTCTACATATTCTTTAACCGTGACAAACCCTCCCTCTGCTGGCTTGTGCCCCTTATAAACATCAACTCAAACATGGAGCCGGAAGAGCCAGAGGAAGTCCGGCTCTGCTTTATTCGCAATATACTAAAATCCGGTCCCATCTGCTTCCTTCAGGACACAGCGTAAGACACCCACCATCCACGCTACATACGAAGCACTGTGAGGCACTGCTCTGCCACCAAGCCGGATGGGTAAAAGCAGGGTCTGGCAAGCTGGTGACAAGAGATACAGACTCATGAAAGTAAAAGCAAAAATAGACAAACGGGAGATCATCTTCAACACCTATTTCTCACCCCTGATCCTCACTGACCCCTAAGCAAGACCAGAACCTAAAAGCAAGAGGGAAAATGGGCTCCAACAGTGACACTACAACATGGAGGAGTTCTCACAATTGTGTTACCCCTTCAAAATTTCTTTTACAGAGTTTGAGAGATGAAGAGTAACTTTGGGTGTCTGAGATCATATTTGCTAAGTCAAATACGAGTTTCTAGTAGCTGATCTCTTTCCCTGGGTTCTTAATAAATAACAGCATTCAGGACAGAGAGCTGCACTGGCTAAAATGGGGGGGGAGGGACACCCTAGTGAATCTAAAGAAAAATCCTCCTTAATCATTAAGAGGAAACATTCCTAGGGCCTGATCCTGCAGATTGCTGCATATTCCAGTCCTGCTTTTATTAAATTAACTTTACATATATGAGTAGATTCATTGACTTTCAATTAAGACTAAGTGCAGGCTGAAGAGCTTCATTTCATTAGCATGGAACTGATCCTCTGTAATAACAGGAAAAAACATAAACTAATGTTCAGTTGGAAATCATAACATGACTCTGGCATAGCACTGACAACACAAAAGCAATCTGAATTATTTCTTTATATGAATAGAAGATATTTGTATTTTTTCCTAGAATATGATAATGAATGGGGGTTTTTTTTGCTATCTATAATAACAAATAGCCCTTTAAAGCATATTGTAGAGGCCTTCTGAATTTCTAGTGATTTCTTTTATTCTCCTGCTTGCCTCCCTTTTTTACCCTAAGCATGTACGTGTAACTAGGAAATCAATCCAAAGAAATGAGGCACAGCCACAATGTTTTAAAAATCTTAGCCCGGGGCAGAACCCACAGGTTTGTATCAGATCTCAGCCTCTCCCTGTAGTGTATGTGGAACACAATTGCCATGTCTGGCCCCTGGAAAGGACCTTGTATCCTGAGCAGGGTATGAGAAAATAGGTCCATTCAAGTGATTGCAGCTTAGAGTAGATACTGCTAATCAGAGGCATGCTACGAATACTACAGTATACGAATATACAGCTGCGTATTTTGGCTGTCATCATTGCTAGATAAGCACATCGCCAGGAAAAGCATGCTAACACAGCACTTACAATGTTTTTTCAAGAAACACAACTCTTTGGAAGAAAGTGCTCCTGGTGATCAGGTATAATAGTGCTATTAAGCCCGGCTGCCCTACAGCAGCTGTTTCACATGATGCACGTTCAGGATAACCTCTGCAGGCCAGCTAGAAACTACGGCATCCAAATTCTGCCTTTCTCTGCCACACTGAATGTTGATTTCAGTAGGGATTTCATGACTAGATCAGGCAGAATTTGGTCCTAATGACCAAAGTCTTGACTTCACACACTCACAGGAGACTATTCCTGCAGCAACAATTCTTTGTGGGAGCTCTGCACTCTGAAGATGACTGATTTCACTCCAAAATCATCGGCGAGGCTTTGGATACGTACTGCCGGCACAGGGACCATCATTGCCATCATCGCTGTTATCGGTGCTCTCAAAGCGCTTGGTGACGCTGCTGGGGATTATAGCCCTGCTGTGCTGGTGGCTCCTTAGGGGCAGGGAGGAGGAGGAAGGCAAGTTGTCACCACCCAAAGCTCACCCTTGGAAAATTTGGAGGTGAAACGGCAGCGCAGGCTTGTTCAAGGCCTCACCGAAAAGAAGGGGATCTGAATTCAGCCTGAAATATACCTGTGCGTTAGAAAACAAAATACATTTTTAATAGAGGAAGGTATGTTTAAAAAAGCTAAGCAGTGGAAAACCCATTGTTGTAGACCTGACCGTTTTTTTCTCCCAACAAACCTTTACCCAGGGTTGTCTCATGACTGGTCGACTTTTGTAATCCATTAGAAAGTGATGCTGTTGCATGGCATGATCAAACACCAAATGCAGCAGAAAGGCCATAACTATATCTAAAAAGCCTTTGCTTCGTCAAAGGTTTTCACTAATGCTGGCAACAAAGTTATTGAGGTCTATAATGAGCTGATCTCTTGTCAAATAAGCCTTCTTATGAGCAGTGTTGAACTTTGTATCGGCTTTTAAATTAAACACTTTGGGTTTATTAATGTTTCCTTTCCTCTCCAAATTTCTTTGTTGAGAAGAGGTGCCAGAGGAAATGTGCTAGCAACAGTAGGATGTGAAGTATAGTTTAGAATACATTAAACATATGTTAATGGGGCCATTAGCAGAGTTTATAGATACCACCACCTGTCTCTTATTCCACTTGCCATTACTTTAG
Source organism: Pandion haliaetus (assembly GCA_013401275.1). Lineage (NCBI taxonomy): Eukaryota > Metazoa > Chordata > Aves > Accipitriformes > Pandionidae > Pandion > Pandion haliaetus. The sequence continues at coordinate 1,771 of VYZV01041040.1, read as the reverse complement.
TGATGAAAACATACTGTAAGAGAGGTGGTGTGCTACCATTAAATCTTTACTCCCGTATTAGAAGGAACATAGGCGCAAATTCATGCCTTATTGCTAAAAAGATTTTCCAATAACGGCTCACTTACTGAGATAAACAAACCCGAATAAATAAGGGAGGTAGGAGCTAAAGAATAAATATCACTCTGGTTTTGGATGCAGGAGAGCCACTGCACATCTGAGAGGGAAACACTTTGCCATTATAAATGTACAGCAGAGCAGATAAGGTTTTACTTGTTCCTTTCAAGCCAGCAAGCGTATCCCTTAAACCTTTACAGCAAAATGCGCTCTTAGACCTACCGAGTGTAGGTAGGGGCGGGTTCGCCTTCAGGCAAAACAAAATAAAACAAAATAAAATAAAAAATAAATAAAAATTAAGGGTAAATGAGCGCTGCCGTCGCAGGCCGCCGGGGGCAGGCGATACCGCCTCGGCCCTGGGGCGCCCCCTGGCGGGCGCGGGGAGGCGCTGGCGGACCCCGGCGGGGCGCGGTGCGGAGCGGTGCGCGGTGCGGTGAGCGGTGCGGAGCGGTACGCGGTGCGGTGAGCGGT
>VYZV01041038.1:0-18594 GCA_013401275.1 Pandion haliaetus | reverse complement strand
CATGTTGTTTCTGCTGCTTCATCCTCCCCAGGGGCAGGACTCCTCACACTCTTCCCCTGCTCCAGCATGGGATCCCTCCCATGGGAGATAGTCCTCCATGAACTTCTCCAATGTGGGTCCTTCCCATGGACTGCAGTTCTTCACGAACTGTTCCAGCATGTGTCCCTTCTACGGCATGCAGTCCTTCAGGACCAAACCGCTCTGGCATGGGACCCCCATGGGTTCACAGCCTCCTTCGGGCATCTACTTGCTCTGGCCTGGGGTCCTCCCTGGGTTGTAGGTGGATATCTGCTCCACCATGGACCTCCATGGGCTGCAGGGGGACAGCCTGCCTCACCATGGTCTTCCCCACGGGCTGCAGGGGGATCTCTGCTCCGGCTCCTGGAGCACGTCCTCCCCTTCCTCCTTCACTGAACTGGGTGTCTGCAAGGCTGTTTCTCTTACATGTTCTCACTCCTCTCTTCGGCTGCCATTTCTTTGCCTGCTGCAACTTTTTTCCCTTCTTAAATATGTTATCACAGAGGCACTACCACTATTGCCGATTGGCTCAGCCTTGGCCTGCGGTGGGTCCGCCTTAGAGCCGCCTGGCATTGGCTCTGTCAGACAAAGGGGAAGCTTCTAGCAACTTTTCATCAGAAGCCACCCCTGTAAATCCCTCCCTGCTACCAAAACCTTGCCACACAAACTCAATACAATAATAAAACTATTCACATCAATGCCAGGTAGAGAGAGGGAGATGTATTCCCTCACCTCCTTCACAAGATAGCTCCCACAGCACAGCAAAGCCATCAGTACCAGGACAAAGCACATAGCCACTGTTTGTATTAACACGTTCCCAAGTTCCTTTGTTGTCCCCACAAAATAGCTCCTCCAGCACAGTAAGGCCACCAGTGCCAGGGCAAAGCACATAGCTATTATTTGTATTATCATGTTTCCAAGCTCAGCAAAATAGAGAGCAAGCAGCCAACAAACTCTGTGACTGGCACAGGAGCTTGCCACTTCATAACTAGCTATAGTATGCTGAATGCAGAACTGCCCTTGTTGTGTCCTATGTTGGGTGCCAAAAAGGACTGTGGTAGGTTGACCCTGGCTGGGTGCTAGGTGCCCACCAAAGCTGCTCTATCACTCCCCCTCCTCAGCTGGATCAGAGAGAATATAACAAAAGGCTCATGGGTCAAGATAAGGACAGTTTAATAAAGTGAAAGCAAGGGATGTGTGTGCAAAAGCAAAGGAAAACAAATGATGTTATTCTCTACTTCCCATCAGCAGGTGATGTCTGGCCACTTCCTGGGAAGCAGGGCTTCAGTATGCATAGCGGTTGCTCCAGAAGATGAAAATGTCTCCCCCACCCCCCCTTCCATCTTCCTCTACCTAGTTTTTATAGCTGAGCTGATGTCATATGGTATGGAGTATCTGTTGGGTTAGTTTGGGTCAGCTGTCCTGGCTACGTCCTCTCCCAAAATCTTGCCCAGCCTCAGTCTGCCATTGAGGGGAGCGAAAAAGAGAGACAGCCTTGATGCTGTGCCAGCACTGCTCAGCAATAGCCAAAACACTGGTGTGTTATCAACACCTTTTTAGCTACCAATGTAGAGGGCAGCACTACAAGGGCTGCTATGGGGAGAATTAACTCCATCTCAGCCAGACACAATACAATCATGTAGTTCCAACCCCCCTGCCATGGGCAGGGACACCTTCCACTAGACCAGGTTGCTCAAAGCCCCATCCAGCCTGGCTTCCACAGCTTCTCTGGGAAACCTGTTCCAGTACCTCACCACCCTCACAGGAAAGGAGTTTTTCCTAATATCTAATCTAAATCTACGCTCTTTCAGTTTTAAACCATTATCTCTTGCCCTATCACTACAGTCCCTGCTAAAGAGTACCTCCCTATCTTTCCTGTAGGTCTCCTTTAGGTACTGGAAGGCTGCTATAAGGTCTCCCTGGAGCCTTCTCTTCTCCAGGCTAAACAACCTCAACTCTCTCAGCCTGTCCTCATAGGAGAGGTGCTCCAGCCCCCTGATCATCTTTGTGGCCCTCCTCTGGACCTGCTCGAGCAGGTCCATGTCTTTATGTTGGGGGCCTGAGAGCTGAATGCAGTATTCCAGGTGGGGTCTCATGAGAGTCCCCATGTGCCTCCAGGCCTTGGAAGTTCTGTATCCAAGGGGAAAAAGCAATTGCATGTGCAGCCAGCACTGAGGGCCAAGTCAGTTAAAGGAAGATTTTCCTTCCTCTTCTCACCCAAAGATGAAACAGAATTAAATTCAGACTACACCTTTTTATGCAAACAGGCCGCAAAGCTGCTACTGAATAAAGAAAAATAAAGCAAGCTATGACACGTACTAGAAATTATTCTGGCAAGACAAAATTAGAGCCAGGAAGAAATAGCAAAGTAGAGAAATGAAAGAAAGTCAAAGGAGAAAGGATGGGAAAGTCTTTCTCTCTTAATTCACAATGTTCTAATTCTATATTTTGCTATTTAAAGGGAACTAAGGCAATAAGTAGGATTTTTCATATAGATTGAAAAGAAAAACCCAACTTAGGAAATAGCTTCTCAACACTGATTATTTCCAATATCTCTGGAGTTTCAAAATTACATTTGTCAGTGTGTAAGTTTCTAAAAAAACAGTGGAGGATATTCTCCAGTTTTGCAGTTCTTACTGGAAAAGGCTTATTCTTATGTACACACAAAATCTCAAATACCTGTGAAGTGGGAAGATCCACACCAGTGTTTATTTCTTCCCTTCACCAGATAGTGAACTATTTTACTGAAGTGATGAAAAAGTGTTAGCTTTAGCATAAAAATCTCTTAATCAGTTATGGAGTGGGGGACAAATTTAGTTCCTTCTGCATTTTGGAGAAAGGGAAGAAAGTATTTCATTATCATTTTGGCTTTCAAAGTAGCACAAGGATTGCAGTCTTCAGGAAGAATTCAACTCTGCAAACCCTCCTGTTTTCCTTTAGCTTAGAGCTGTCCTTTTATTTGTGGCACCTATGGAGAAGTTTGAGCTAGAACCCAGGAGTGACAGCAGTGCTCCACTCTATGGCCTCTTCAGAGCATTGCCTTTGCAGCTTGATTTGAGTTACTAAACTATTGTCATAGCTGACACTGGCGTAGCTGCTGCCTTCTGCATGCTTGCAGGAACATACAGAATTTGTAATTCCAAAAGAAACCCCAAATGAAATCTGAGATTTGAGTTGTACCTAAGCAATAATTTTAATAGTACCACTTCGAGGTGTAGGGTGCTAATTGGGCGGTATTGATACTGTACTAAATGAACATGCATCGTTGAAGTCTATTGTTGCATCGCTTTGTTTAAATATGTAGTATGTTGCCAGCAGCAGCATGCTGATGGAAAACTGTCACAACAGCAATCACTACAATCTGGGAGTTAAGTTTGACTGAAACATATGTCTTCAATTTTAATAGCTTAGCTTCCCAGATGCCCTAGAGGAGAATATTGCCTGAGAAGGAGCTTTTCATGTAAGAATAATTTGTGTTAAGTAGCTCAGTGATCTGTTTGTTAGGTTAGAGCTGACAGTTTGTTTATATTTCTAAAGGGGTATGATGAATGGGGGAGAAGTTGATGTTAATTAGCCTAAATTGTTCCTAAGAATGCAGAGCACTTTGCCAGTTTCATTGTTTCTGTTTCTTTGCACATTTGCAATAATTGAATGGAGCTCAGACCATTCATCATAATTTTAGCTAAGATAGAAATAAATGAATATAGCACGGGCCAGCCTGTGGGATGGAAGATGTCACTTTAAAGGTCAATTAGATAAGACATCAAACTAGGACTAATGTAGCATTTTCTAATCCATTTCTGTAAGTGTAGCAAATGTGAGTGTTTTCATCTATGAAATTAATTCTCTCTGTCATGATACTAGTATTAAGTATTTCTTGCAAAGCTCCTTTGTCTTATTAGCATGTTTTTATCTTAGACCTCAACTGTTACCTCAAGATATGGACCTTTGACACTCCATATGACAAAATGTGCTACTTTTTGGTATGCTGTATATCAGATACAATAAATCTAAAATATCTGCTCTTGGGAGAACAAAAACATTGGTCAGATGTGATATGCAGAAGGTGTTAGCAAAAGGGGCTGAAATAAATCAGAGGTATGGCAAATATAACAGTGGAGAGGCTTTTAATATAGTTCATTTGACTCTAGCATGCTGTACTACCCTTTGTTTTTAGGTTTGGGAAACAACCCTGCTCAAATTCAAAACATCCTATCCATAAACAAAACGATAATTTTATAAGAATGTATATTTTGTGTTGAACATTTTCCTTGATAAATTGAAGTTAGATTTGGGGGGTGGGGACTTGGAATGTTCCGTTTTCAGTCCTTATACAAGACCATTCTTTTTTAATTTATGCACATATAATACTACAGGAAGAGATGGTATAAATTTGTGGACTGTGGAGAATGAGTGAACATTTTTGAATCAGGATCTTTAAAAGGGGTGAAATTTGAGTATGATTAAGTTAGGAAAAAGGCTCGCTTACGGCGGAAGTCAGAGACTCTGTATACATTATAGGCATGTCATGGCTTTTAAAAAGTTATGTTAGACTTCTATACAAATTGTGAAGGAATTTGTATAACCCCAAACAAAGTTCTGTGTGGGTCTGAACTCTTACAAAAGTACAAAATAAAATAAAATATAAAGGAGTGAAATAATAATAGTAGTTAGTATTCCGGTCAGGAGTGAGTGTTGCTGTAGGGCAGGCTGCATGGGTGTTTTGTTGGTCACTAATTTTCTTGGAAGGAAATGATCCCATGGCTTATGCTATCCGCATTTGTGGATATTTGCCCTATAATTGGCATTTATTAAGGGGACTTTTGGTTTGATGGATGACTGTCAGGGTATTGCCTGCTAGCTTTGATGCGGGTTGCTTTTGCATGAGGTTTTTTTTACATTAACTCATTAGAAACTCTGCTCTGCTTCAACATGCCTTTTATTTACCTTCTGAAAATGTGAGACTTTTCAGCCCAAGTTTCAAGGGACTTAATGTAGTTTTATTTGTGTACCAGTGTTTCAACTGGACAGATGAAAAAGGTACATAGTAGAAAAATACTAAACTTTCAACCTGTGAATCTTATAAGAGGTTCAATTTAATTAGTTATCTTTAAAATGCCAAGCCACTAGCAAAGTATTTTTAGTTTATAGCATTAACTTCTGTGTCCCTAAATTTTTTTTAAGGCAAAAAAAGGCAAGCAAAATCCAGTCCTATAAAAGCAGCAGGTATAGTAATATTTTCACAGCAGGTCGATATTCAATGAACATTCAACAAATCCAGGATTGGTGTCTGAGACATATTAGTGGTTTCTTCAAGGCTGGATTGATTTGGTCTTTTCCTGTAATGTATCTGGGACATAGGACTGTTAATTAGATTAATTAGCTATAATGTGATTTATAAGGCAGTTATAATAAAACTATGGCTACCAGTGTATTTAATCACATTGCTATGTTTTAATTTGACATTTAGAAAAGCATATGAAAGGAATGGAAGTCGTATGTGCTGACACTGTCACTTTGAAGGTTCTTTTAATAAAGCATTTTCTCTTAAATAGGTGTGCAAAGGATGACTATAGCTTGCTGCACTGAGCAAAGCTTCTCTTAGCGTGAAGGAATAATTGCAATGTTCAGCAGGTTAAATTCTTCCTCTAGGTTCACATCACAAGAAGAAAACTTGATAGCGAGCTTCCTACTTTTTTAGTTTTCCATGGTTTACTGCCTTGATGTTTTAATAAGGTGTTGCATATCTTGTGCTTATCGCCCTTAAAAACAAACAAAAAAACCAACAAAAAACTACAAAGGCAAATGCTTTTTTTTTTTTTTTGCAAACTCCCAAATTATTTCCATTTTCAGTTGATGCATGGATACACTGTAACATATTTCTTACAAGGCATAGTAAATGTACAGTAAAAATAACATTGAACCTTGTAATTCAATATTGCTTGGATCTGAAGATTTGATATAGACAGTTTACAGAGTAACATGACGTGGGTGCATCTCTTCTGCAATGCAAGAAGCTTGTGAAGGATCTGAAATTTATTTGGGTTGATCCCAGATTTAAATGATTGATTTGTTCCCAGTCCTGTAAATTACTTGTGCATGTTTTTAACTTGCTTGAACAGATTATCTGGACCAACTGACATGCTGGAGTCTAANAATTTGTTCAAGGGTTTGCAAGCTCACAGCTTTCTTGCTTGTATGTTCTAGTTGCCGTAATTAACTGTTGCTGTCTGAAGTCTGTTTGAATGTGACTTTTCTGTTAATTACAACTAATCTTGACTCTTTCTGTCATGAGGAACTAATTTCTATTTCTAGTAGTAAGACTTCAATGAGTATATAAAAAACATATTAACCAAATATAATCCTATTCTTATGAATTTGTAAATTAAAAGGCCTATTAACCTCACTGAACTGGAAAAAAGTTCACTGACAGCGTTTGAAATGTTTGCTCCCTTTTATTTATTTTTCATGGCTTGATATAGTACCCACAAGATATCAATGCCAGAAGAAACTGAAACTAAGTGACCAAATATTTTGTTTGTTTAATTTTAAAAATTAACTCCATCTTTTACCCTTGCCTAGGGGTGGTGGGGAATGGGGAGCAACAGATTTGGCAGAAGAATGTTTACCCATGATTTAAGCTTTTGAGTTCCATCCTGAGAGAGGCTCCAAATACAAATTTGAGTTGGAATTACTAATGTTGTGGTTGTGATGCCAGTATAAGAGAAGCAAGATTTATAGATTCATCAAACTCAAGCATGGAAAACAAATTATTGGTTGCTTATTCCATGCTTGTTTTGAGTAAAAATCTGACACTTGTTTTTTACCAATAAGTCGAGTAACACAAAGTCAAAAGTTCTTGCTATCTGGGGAGTTTTATTTTCTCCAGAAGGACTATCAAGTGGTTCATTATTGAACTTGACCAGCCACAAGTAGTTGGTGACAGTAGCAATTAGGCATCCCCTTCCTTACAAGTAATGAACAAACAAATGATGAAGAGGACATAATTTGTTCACATTCATTTACGTGGCTTATTTGACTAAGGAGGCTTGTCTAATAATAAATGCAGAGGACTGCAAGTTGGACTTTCTGGCTTCTCTTGCTAGTTCAGCTGCTGTTCTGCTCTATGGCTGTTACAGCATTTGTATAGCCAGTTAGAACGGGACATTCGATTCAGATAGGAGAGAGAGGAAGTTTTAGGAGGGCCATACAGTGGGAAAACTGCTCTGTTTCTACCCTAAAGCATTTCTCAAGGTCCATCACAAAGATCATGGGGCTTATAAAAGGTATGTCCCACAAGTTGTTTGGTAGAGAAGTTTCTTATGGTTGATCATTCCATCCTTTAATGAACTAGAAGTTTTTTCAAAGCTGAGAGAAACTGTGCTCTATGTCTTACTCTCTACCTACCATCCCTTACCTTCTAGTTCTGTCTACACATGTGTTTTGCTGGATGCTAGATTTTTTTCAGCTCCCTCCTTCCTTACCATTTCTTCTCTGCATGGAGCAATGTAGAGTGATACATATAGGCCGATGGAGGAAAATGGAGCTGGACATCTTGCAATGGTCAGCTGAGGTTGGGGTCCAGGAATCTTTAGTGGCAGCTATAGGTGCTGTGCCCCAGAGCAATGCATGGCACAAGGAGGCCTCATCGTAAGTTGAAGCATTAGCAGTTTTGAACTGTCCCCATCAGTCTTGTTGAAGCTTAGAATTTCATAATTTTTGTTCCAGAAATCCCAGGTTACCTCCATTCCTTCAGCCTTTTGAGTTATATTCCTACCTGCGTAAGTCCACACCTGTAACTTGAGTAATGAAAAGGCTGATTAAAAACTCACCCCTGACTAAAGGTCACTACTGTCCTGGCTAGTTAGTATGCCATGTGTTGAGTCAGAGCTAAAACTGGAGAATCAGGGCTGTTTCTAGCAACACCTATGGTTGTGCACATTTTGGTCAATGAGCTGTTTTCTCTGTTTTAAGAAGTTTCCCCTGAGTCTTTTGACACCCTGCAAAAGATATCAAAGGTCATGATTTTACTTACATGAGGACAACAAATCCCCTCTGGCACCACAGGGATTGAACTGAACCAGGGTCTTCAAGTACAGCCTGGTATACACTGAGGTAGTGAGAAGAGGACTTCTGTCACCTATTTCCTTATGGGGGAGAGGCATTGACAAGCTTACCAAGACTGTGACTGCTCACTCAAGCCATTTTATTTTTTTTTCTGCCCCCACTGGCTAGAACAGGCATCTTATACACAGCTGAAGTGGTTGATTCCATAGCTAGTTTTCTTTAAATACCTGACACTAATTATTTGCTATGTAACTGACTGACAAAGAAGGGCCCATATCTGCAAAGTAAGTCAGTGCTATGCTCTGAGAGCAGAATCCATGTCTTTGAAATAGGTACTTTTATTCCCAATAAACAGAACAGGGGGCCCATCTAAGTGAAAATGCAGAGGATGAGATTTATCTCTCTTGCTCCTACTGAGGAACTAGGAACTTTATGGCAGCTTCAAACAGCTGGACTTTGGCCAAAGAGGATGAATACAGAAGAGTATGGCTTTTTAGCCTCATAATTGAGGCACGCTATGTTGTCAAGAGTCATGAGTTCCTGTTCCTGTTTTAATGGGAATTTGTGTCACAATATGTATAAAAAAATGCTGAAACTACTGGATCTAGAAACTAGTTTCACACCTCCTTGCTTTTGGAGAATTGCCTCAAGCATTAAGTTTAGTCTTGAGTATCCACTCTCTCTTTGCTCTAGTAGTCTTTGCCTAAAAGATTTCAAGCTGATAAGTTGTGGATGGAAAACTGAAGTCTATAGATAAGTGGGCAATAGATCTTAGAGCATCACGTAGAGGGGATGCATCAGAGAAACAGACTTCATCTGCCTATGTAGCCTGTAACAGACCAAAATGTAGATTCTAGTGTGCGTTGTCAGATATCTTGGGCAGAAAATATGAGGCATATCTGAGAATCTAAATTTTTAATTCTTGCTTTTCCTTAACTGGGGCTGGAGGCTCCCCTGACAGTCACTGAAATTAACAGTATTTGAGTACCCAAAAGGGAACAGTGCTCTAAAATGCTTCTTGGGCATCTGAGTGTAAATTGCTACGTAGGTCTAGCTCTCAAATCATCATGCCAGTGATCCCATGTCAGGGATTTTCCCTTAAAATTTTTGGTGTGCAGGTAACTTGCGACCATGGTAACCTGGTAAACCATGCACCAAAAATACTAAACCTACTCATTGGTAAATATATGTGTGAAAATTCTGCTTAGAACTTTGCACAGATGTTGCTAAATCTACTACTGCGTGGCAGTAGTTAAGCAAAGACTTGCAAAATAAAACTTTCAAAAAAAATTTTAAAAGTGGGTTTAAAAACAGTCCAAACGTTTCATAGGTTTGGTTGAGATGAAAGTAATCCAGTGTGCGAGTCAAGCTTTGAAAACTGGTTGAAAATGAGAATTTGGGGTGCAGATTTGAATTTGATATAAAATCACTCAGTGTACATGAATTCAGCCTGAGGTGGCCAGATCTAGAACACTAGTTCCACCTCCACGCCGCTGTAAAGAAATACCTTACAAAGTCTACATCTTTGCATGTACCATGCTGCCAATGGCAAACCCCGTGATTCAGTGGCTATTCCAGACATAGGTACAAAAAATAATGGCTTTAAGAGGAAAGTTACAATTAAAACTAAGCATTTATTGTTATGGAATTAAAGGAAAAAGAAGCATCAGTGCTATGCAGCTGTTTACAGCACAGCAGCAAACATGCTTTTGTTTTTTCAAGGACTATGCAGGAAATCTTTGTCTTCCCTGCCTTTGCTTGTCAGGCACACAGAAGCTATGTTTAAGCTAGTAGGCCTGGAAGCATTTCCAGCCTCTGGGGTCTGGGCATGTCTGACTGACCTCATCTCGTGTTGCAGCAAAACTCGAGCACAAACTAAGCCTCACCCTGCAGCCACGTATCCCAACAGTGGTCTGAGACCCAGCTTTCCATCAGTTCCTTTCTCTTTCCTGCTGTCCCCCCAGGTGCTATTGATTGATGGGAGAGAAACCTGAGTATGAAGCCAGATGGGAGCCAGACCATGCAATAGCTCATCAGCCTGATCTGGGTGATCAGGAGACCAAGGAACATGGTAACATAAAATGTTCTGTAGTAGGCACCCAGTTTATTAGCCTAGGCAGAGCCAGAAAGTAACTCATGAGCAAGAGTAGCTTGTCTACCTCTAATCTAAGCAGGTAGAGGAAGTTATGATGTTACTGTGTATTTATCAAATAGTGTGTGATTGTGTACTTGAAGTCTTCGGGTATAACTTCTCACTAAATCACCAACAGCTTTAATTTTACATAGTGGAGGAGAATCAATAAAGCTATATATAATAGTGCATCATCAAACAGGTCATGTTAAAAGTGATACAGATGTATTTATTACATCTTAATGTCTAGGATTACAGGTTGAATCCTTTCTTACAGATGGACAAAGTGTTAAAGGAGAAGCCCTTTGGTTGTAGAAGGTTGTAGTCACTTCCACAAGCCAAGCCAGTGAAAATGTGTTGAAAAGAATGTTTTCTGCAGTTTATACCCAACTGGGAGACAGTAGTATGAATAAACAGCATGATATCTGGTTAAAAAGTTAGTTACATATGTACATTGGGAAATGATAAAGATGTAGGAATTTTAGTCTTCTGAGGAAGAGTAATTTCTAGCAGGATTCTAACGTGCTTATTTAAAATGTACGTTATGCTAACTAGTATTTACCACTGTTAGAAGGCTACAGAGATTTTCATATGGCTGTATTCTTAAGTGAAAAATGGAAATTTTTTTTTTTTTTACCCCACACAATGTGAACACTTTCAAATTTGGGACCAAACAAAAGAAAAAGTTACCCATTTGAAATCTGGAGAACTTTACAATGCTGCAAGTAAGTAAAAGCAGATGTTGTAAAGTTTAGAAAAATCAAGACATTATTTTCCTGTTTCCACTGAATATTTCTAAACACATTATAAATAAGCTTTGAAGTAGTCCAAAATACTGTGTTTGTTTTGCTGATAGCATCTTTTTATAAAAAAACCTTTATCAATGCTTGTTTAAGTTATAGACTAAATGATATCTGTGTGGTTAAACAACTGGCTGTATCTCTTGCAGATACAATGCTAAACTACTTGCAGTATCTGAGCCCTTCAAAAGCCTATCTGATCTTCTGAGTTTAATTTTAAACAGATTAAATATTGTCTGTTTACAGAATGTAAAAATTAAACTCTCATCTTTTGCATGTTCCTCAAGGATATGATTTTCTTTTGTTGCTGTAAAAAGTAGTTCTAAATCAATAAATTGTTCTAAAAATCTTATCTAAGTCAAAATCAGTCATTTTGTGTGTCTGGCTCATTGTTTCTAGGCATATGCTTTACTTTCAATAAATGTTCAGAGGCTTTAATAAACAAATTTATCTTAATCTATATTTGTGACTCAAGGCACCTATTAAAGATCATGTGCATAAAATCTTTTATGTGGTTCTATTAACAAGTCACCAATGAACAACAGACTTGCTGAATTGCAAGGTGTGTCTGTTAGATGAAGCAAAATGTTTCCATGTAGCAATCATGTATTTGGTGGTGTGTGTATCAAAACAGCATGGGGACTAAAGGGAGATTGAGATTGCAAGTTAATTGAATTATATCCAATTAGTAGCCAGCTTTAGTTTGGAAAACAGTCCTAAATGACAATATTTTCATTCATCCATTAGTGAGTCCTGAGGAGACTGGCTGTTGAGAATGATAAAGGAATTAAGTAGTCGGTATTTGTCACACTATATTGATATTCTTTCACGCTTGGTGAATTCTCTTTTTATAGCACTAAGGTCCTGAGCTTGAGAGGGGAAGAGGAGGAAATGTTTTCTCATTTTGCCATTTCCAGTGCAAGTTTCTGCTGAGCAGACAGGTACACAAAGTGGCTGGTCATGTGAGAAATACATTGACTTCACCTTTTGTACTGACCTGCTTGATTAGACTACAGTGTTGGAAATTGTAATCTTACTCTCTTACAAGATTTTTTGATATGAGATTTGAATATACTGATTGAAATGAAACAGTTTTGGTTGGCCTCTAAAATTTTCATGCATGTAGATTTGTTTGCATCCCTAAATGACAAAGGAGCAAGCATCCATGTTCACTGGTGGTGTATTTCAAGAGCATATATACAGGTGCAAAGAGCATATGCAACACACAAGCAAATTCCTCTTAGGTTATTTTATTTAGATGGCTATATTTGTGTTAGTTGTTCTGGGCTCTCTCTCTAGTCCTTAGGTATAAGAAAGTCTCTTTAGTATACTTATCATCTGACCTGTGTTAGAAGTCTTTCTTAGGGTGAGTCAAACCATGCAAAACAGCGTTTGTTTCTCTGACTACAAAGTGAGCTTGATCAATTAGCTCAGACATCTGTATTGGTTCAGAGGAACTTCTCAACATGAACTCACACTTTGAATAACTAGTTTCCTCTATGTACTGCCTACTTTTCTGAGTTCCTCTAGTTTTTAAGTAGGGCATATCAACTTTTTTTTTAACTTAATCAGTCTGAGTTGCTTGAACGTAAATTGTCATAGTAGAATTTTCTAGCATACCACGTGCAGATTTGTGATGTTAGGCTCAGGATTTGAGACAGCTCATTTCCCAGAAAAAATACAACTATGTGAATCCTTCTTTGCAGCCAGAACCAATCCTGTTTTGATAGATAATCAGCTCTTAATTACCTAGGGAAACTTGGAATAGGAAGGATTGGAATAACCCCAGTAAGCAAAGCCACAGGAAACTTAAATTAAGCCATAAGAATATACACTGAGGTCTTAATGGAGCAATGAAAGAAAATTTTGGTGACCATGACAGTGGATGTGAAGGTACTTGGCCTAAAGATGAGACAGAGGTCTGCACTAGTGCAGCTTTTCTGGATTAAGGCTGTGTCTGAACCTAAACTGGCTCAGACCTAGATTAGTTTGGAGTCTGTGCAGCCCTGGTTCTAATAAACAGCTCACAGATGAGGGGCTGTTGACTGTTTGCTATCAGTATTGCTTCGTGCACAATGCTGTGTATATTGTACCAGTGAGAATGCAGTGCACGGAACACCAAAAAAGGGGAAAATTATTTTTTCTTTCCATTCATGTAATTATCCCATCAACATTCTTATAATTCGCAGTATATCTGAAATCTACATCTCAGGAGAATTGTGATGTGTCTGCAGACTGCGTTTTACTTCCTTTAATTTTTGTTAATTGAATTATATGGTCTTCTGAAGCCAGATATTCACCAACCTGCAAGCAACAGGACCTTTCAATAAGAGCATCACCTGCACTCCATTACTGACCTAGTCATATTTCCATAGTTTCTATTTCCATTCATTCCCTGACCTCTGTGATAAGACAGCTTTACTGACATTCCAGGTAGGTCAAACCATGGCAAGTGGCTTTCATTTACTAGAATTGTAAGCTCCTTTAGTCTCTCTTTTTCTTATGTCTGTAGACTGTTTAGCACTAGGAGCCCTGAGTTTTGTTTTGGGGGTTTTTGCTTTTTTTTTTTTTTTTACTGTAGTCATAATCCAAGTAGTACAAGTACCCAAGCTGACTGAGGACTTGAATGAAGCACAGCTTGTATCACATATGCCAACTTTCAGCCATCAAAAGGAAATTTAATTTGGCCTTCTGAGAAACTAAATTTTGGTTTTAGAGCCATAATGATTAAAAAAGGTTAGGAGGAAAAGAAGAGTGTTCAAAATATTTATGAAAACCACATACTATTAGGAAAATTTCCATCACTGTATTTAAGATTATTTTTTGAAACTGGAAAAGTTGTATAAGCAATTTTGTAGTAATTTTTTAATGAATAAATTCTATTAGCATTCTTTGTCTCTTCTTGCATGAACTAGTTCATTGCATGATTTACTCTTGTTTTCAGAAAAGAAGCTCAGAATTCACTTACATGTAGACTACATATTTTTCTCATTTATTAATAGTCCTTTTCTCACCTTTAATCTTCACAAAGAAATGTGGGTCCACAGTCATCAATTGTTTTATGGGATGTTTCAAATACAGATATATAGTTATTGCACAATAGTTTGTTTTATTAAAATTACTAAAATATTTTGGGGTTAAGAGCATTGTTGCTACATTCAGGAGGCAGGCTTATTAAATTGCAGTGGTAACAGTAATCAGACTAAGTTCTGTAATCTGTGCTGTTGCAAAAGCAGAGCACAGTAGAATATTTTCCTCTTCCTAGTATGATATAATAGATATCCTCAACTTCATTTATGTATCACATACATTAATGTTTACACAGGAGCTGAAATAAGCAAAGATGTCACACAATTCCTACTAGTCTTTGGAAGTACGGAATTTCTTTTTGGCACAACATTCGTTTCTTCACACTGTGTCACATCTTTCAGTGGGCCACGGTATAAAACAATGCAATGCATTCACTTTTTCTGCAACAAGACCTGGTTCTCGCCACTTTCCCTGAAAGCATTTGCCTGTCATTCTGGACTGTTCTGGCATCATCCTTCCATTTATCATGTTACTTTCAGCTCTTGCCTTGAAGGACATCTCTGAAAAGCTTCCCGTACCGATGACTCTGCTATGACTTTTGAAATGCAAAGGACTGTGCTAGAAGTATGAACCGTGTCTAGATACTGTGATGCGTTTGTCATTACCAAAAATCTGGGCCTCACTAAATGATAGGGTAAATTCATTAAGAATATACAGAAACTATCCATGCTCTTTTTCTTTGACTCTTAACAGTGAAAAGATGAATTAATGCTCCTAGCTTAGAACATCACTGCTTAATACTTTATGTATCTCTTTTCTTGTAATATTTTACTTCCTTACTCAGGATGTATTTTTTGTTTTTCAAGCTTGAATATTATATCAATGGGTCCTGTCTTCCCCTGAGTTTACAAACTGATTTTTGGTGTCACAGAAAGGATTTTTGTTGTAATGACGATGTGCTGTTCTTGCACACACTGTTCAGGTTGCTAGAAGAGTGTTATTTTAGGAAGATGGAAAGTTTTAAGGTATAAAGTTTTAATGGACAAGAGAAGCAAAGAGATGGATGTGTGAGGAAGAAGATGCATCAGAAATAAAAGCGAGATAATTTGTTTTGAAGCCTGGGTGTTACTTTTTTTTCTCAAAAGGGCAGAGATAATTAAATTTGGCTACATCCAACTGATCAATGAAGGAGATGGACATAATTTGGAGTTGGACTGTTAAGAGGTTTTTTTTCTTGTTTATTGAAGAGGACTGAAGAAATCTGTAGTTGCTAGGTAAGAATATGTGAACATAAATCAAGTTAATACTACTTTGTAATTTATTTTCCATTTTCATTTTGTTTTCCATTTTGTAAATGATACAAGATGAGACATTATCTAGCATCTCTGTTGTATACTTTTAAGAGGAGGATTTAGTTCTGAAGTCATTTGGAGCACTGTAAGAACAGCTTACGGAGCAAGCATACAGTGTGAACACTGCTACTGCTTTACTTTATTGAGATACTGTCGTGGTTTAACCCCAGTCAGCAACTAAGCACCATGCAGCTGCTCAGTCACTTTCCCCCTGCCACCCAGTGGGATGGGGGAGACAATTGGGAAAAGAAGTAGTACTCATGGGTTGAGATAAGAATGGTTTAATAGAACAGAAAAGAAGAAACTAATAATGATAACTAATAAAACGACAATAGCAATAATAAAAGGGTTAGAATACACATGTGATATACAATGCAATTGCTCACCACCCGCCAATCGATGCCCAGTTAGTCCCCAAGCGGTGATCCCTCCACCCTCCCTCCCCCTACTTTATATACTGGGCATGATGTCACATGGTATGGAGTATCCCTTTGGCCAGTTGGGGTTAGCTGCCCTGGCTGTGTCCCCTCCCAACCTCTTGTGCCCTTCCAGCCTTCTTGCTGGCTGGGCATCAGAAGCTGAAAAATCCTTGACCTAGCATAAATACTACTTAGCAACAACTGAAAACATCAGTGTGCTATCAACATTCTCCTCATATCTAACTCAAAAACATAGCATTATACCAGCTATAAGGAAGACAATTAACTCTATCCCAGCTGAAACCAAGACAGATATGCTTAGTTATGCATTCCTGTTTCAAGACCTAAGAGGTCCTGGCTGGGAGAGCTAGTTATTAAATACCTTGACCTGTATCTCATTAACACATAATAGTGGTGCTTTAACACTTTTAACACTTTTCTGTTCCATTATTTTCCTAGAGGTAGAACAAGATAATTTAACATTTCTTTTGAGTGTTTGTTTCTTACTTGTAATGTGCGAGAAGAATCTTATAAATAACAAAGTAACTCCATAATCTTAAACCATGAGTGAAAAATTACAGAGAACCCGTATGGTAGATCTTCTGAATTGAAAACAAACAAACAAACTCACTCAACCCATAATAGAAGGGTCCCTAAGATAGGAAGCTCTTGGATTCAGTAACAGTTCTGACATTTCCAAGTATATACGCATCTTGTTTTCCTGCTACGTCTCGGTAGTTTTTCTATACTCAGCTACATGCTTTATTTCCTCACAGTAGTTCAATTTATCACTATTCTTGAAATGAGGTTTTCCAAATTGGTGTATGTACAGCTGCATCCTAAAATTGAGCCAGGACTACCAATGTTCCTGTCAATGATGGTATCTACCTTAGATCTTGGCCCTGGTGGTGATAGCTGCTGCCACCACTGCTAGTGGGGTAAAATAAACTTTCCTCTAATATTTTTGTGCACTGATTTATCTTGCTTATCTGCTTGTTTATTAAAGCTATTAGATGATGCATGCAGTCTAGCAAAACTACTACGAACATGCTGCAATTAATATAATCAGTTTGTAGTGCTACTTATGAAAACCTGTTTCTACTAAGGTAGAAAACTTTAAATTCCAGCTTTCTTCCCTTAAAATTCCTGCTAGTAGCAAAAAATAGCCTCTACAAGCAGATGAAGTCAGTTAACAAATGTGAGCCGCATCAGACAACTGGAGGTAACTGATTCCAAAACTATAAAACCCTTGTTTGAGAGCACCTTTCTGGTAATTCCCAGCAGTTCATATCAGCTGGACATCAACCAGAGTCCTCTGCTGAATTGGGCTAGAGAGAGGAGGAGGAAGTTTCTTCAGGCCCACCTTTTCACCAGGACTCTGGTAGGTATGTGTGCACTGCTTGGTGCTGGCAGTATCTTCATTCATAGAAGGGAAACTTCCAGTCCTAACTACATGAGCATGGAGCATCATAGGGTTTTATTTGTACTGATGGATCAAATGGTTTTAGGACTGTAACATTAAATTAGACGAATCGGCATCCATGAGGAAGAGACAGATTTCAGTATCTCTTAAACAGTTCTGATTAATTTATTCACTTCCCAGGAAGACAGTTGTTTACATGAGGCCCATATTTCTGGCTATCAGGTGTGTGAGGGACCTGATACTGTAATCTTTATATATGTGTATGAATTCTTGATATGTTTAACTATGTATGATATAGACAAGAGGATCAAAGCACTATACTTGGCATATGGCATAGAAGATAGTAATGTCATGTATGTTCTGCTGGATTTTGTTTCATTTTTTTGTTACTGCAGTGAAGATGATACTGATGTACAAATGAATTCAGTGTTCTCAGGTAACCAATTTAATGACCAAGCATCCAGTCCCATGATTTTATTCAGCTTTTCAGCTTTTTGTCTGGAAACATTTAGCATGTTAAAGATAAAGTCAATTCCACTGAAGTTGTCCTGTTAGTCTGTGAGGCCAAAAAAACATAGTAGAGAGCACACTGATAAATTCTTAGTTGTTTGGCTGCTGAGAAGAAATACAATATTTTATACTAAAGATATAAGCCCTGACTTTGTTGTAGTATTGGGGATGAAAAAGGAGAATATAACTGAGGTGATCACAAATCAGCCAGCAGAGTAGGATGTTTTTTCAGTCAGAAGTGGTAGAAAGCTTCACCTAAAGATACTGTGATGTGAGAATTGAGCACCTGGGAGGAGTCTAGGAACATATCTGAATTATTTGACCTGACAAACAGCTCATGTTGTGACTCATGCTTAGTCTGAGAGCTGATATTTGCCTAGCTCAGTTTGCTAATTATGGAAGAACATTTTTTTGGAGGGTGGGAGTTGATGCATGTGTTTTGGTTTGGGTTTTTTTTTTTTGTGGTTTGGGGTTTTTTTAGTGGAACACCTGCCTGTATCCTTTCTCAGTGCAAGGATGCACACTGGCTTTTTGTAAACTAAAGAGTAATTTTTTCTAGGACTTTTCTTGATTCATTTATTGGTACTACATCCCTGAGTTGCTATACAATTCGTCTCTAACTACATTGGCTAGAGGAATGGTGTTCATTCTCAGTTGCCAAAGCTTTTATATATGCCACATGTGCAATGGTGATACCAATGTGACAAATTGCAGAATCATCTGATAAATTGTATTTACATCCACCTTTGACCACCTCACCTGCTTTCTGCCACTAATCTATCCCCACTGGGATTTATTTGACATTCCAAACCTTGGAGCAGCTTCAAACATCTGCTAATTTAAA
>VYZV01041036.1:1300-16726 GCA_013401275.1 Pandion haliaetus | reverse complement strand
ACCGCGCCACACAAACCCATAACAACCCTGAGATCACAGGGATGGTTGGGAAGTCAAGCATGAAAGTAAACGTCACCCTAATGAGTTAATGCCTTTTGTCATATTATCATTGCAAATTTGAACAAACTTTTAATTAATTTGCCAAAAAGCTCTTAAAAGGTAATAGGCAGAAAATCCTTCTCTCAGATATTTTTTTATTTTTATTTATTCATAAAAATTTCCTGACCAACTGTCTCTAAATGATCCTGCTTGGCCGGGGGGGGGTTGGACCAGATGAACTTTGCAGGTCTCTTCCAACCTTAACAACTCCATGATTCTGTTATTCTGTCATTCCTTTTTTCTGTATCAATTTTAGATCAAAAAATCACATTTCTTCAGTTTTCCCTCATAGTGGAGAGGAATTAAGAATAAAAACATCCAAAGCAACCTCATATTTCTTCTTCTAATCCCTCTAAAAAAAAGAAAGAAAATTTTTTGGCACAACATGGGTAAAACTCAATAACAGTTAAGCTGTTACATGTTCAGATTACATCTTATCAGTCAAATTAAATTCTTGATTTCACAACACACCCAGATTGGCAGCAATATTCTGCAAGATGTACCAGCCTCTGCACTACAGCATGCCAACACGCTTCTTTGTTGAGCTATGCTTGAACAGGATCAAGAAAGCTTTTCTGGATGTAAAAACTACAAACCTGCTAGAAATCAGTTCTTTTTTAAAATTTTATATTAGTTTCCTGGATTAATTCATAATGAGGTTCAGTGGTGCTAGATAATATAAACTGAAGTTTGGGGATACACAAGGCTGATATGGTTGCTGAAGTATAAGTAATGAAAATCTATTATTTTTCTCAGGATTTCTCTTTGCTTTTTCTTTGTCTGTATTCCACTCTCATGTCTATTCACGTATCTATAGGAAAGACGTACACATCTTATTATATAATGGTATTGAATTCCACAGATTTTGCTCTGTGGTGGGTCTCATAGTAACACCAGTATTGCAAATTCATAATCATATCAAAACTGTGGGAGCTGGGTTCCCTCCATTGAGGTGAAGCTACTGAAACCTGAGGGCTGACACTGCACTGACACATAATTAGGGATTCCTCACATCTGTGGAGTGTAGAAGCCTGGGCTTAGTTGTCAGTTTTTACTGTCATTAGGAAGCTATGCATCAAATTGGTATCATAGACTTTAAAAATGTGGTATTTGCTTTGATAGAGCATTTCCAGATAGTTCTAGTCAGTGGTGCCATTGAGTCTGACTGTCACAGGGAATAGATCACCTTTTATACTGTTGCAGCCTGTTATTTTTAATGGGAAGTAATAGAGCTATAAAATGGCTAAGTATATTTTATTAATAATTATGGGTTTTTTTAAATATGCATAAACCAGAAAAAGGTACCTGTAGTTCGATCTCCATACATGTGATGTAGTTATCACAGGTTATGAAGAATATCATAAACTGGACTTTGATTACAGCAACATAAAAGATCACATCACTATCTGCACCACTGTTTTATGAGAAAGTAATATGTGCATTACAGGGTGATGAGGAATGATTTAATTTTCAGTACTGAACATGTCCCCTTGCATCACCTTTCCAGCACACGGTATAACTACAAATCCAAAGCTTCCTAGTCCTCTTCTTTCCTTCAATAATCTTGCAGAAATTTCAAAATTCATACCACAAAATAACCTGTACAGATGTATACCCCATCGCCTTTTAATAGCACGGAGGTATTACAATATGGTCTTCATGTGTTACAGAAATTGTTATGAAAGCTCAGACAGCATTAATTCCAACTGGTTTCCCTGCCAATAACATATGCATATACCCATTTGCACGGATATCTCCCAGGACTGACATTCCCTAATATGAGAAGAGTATGTGCCTTTTGACAAGGCACTGAAGGAAAGCATCTTCCTTTGTTGAAAACATCTACATATGGACCAGGAGGACATAACCACATCCTAGAAACTCATCTTTGTTCAGGCCCAGTTTCACTCATACCTAAGTTTATTTGCTCCAGCCTCTGTAAGTGGCATTATTGAGTACAGTCAAACTATTCAGAAGAAAGTGCCATACATTTACAACATTTTTCATATTGAAGTAAATGAAATAGCAACTACAATGATGACAAAATTTAGTGAGATTTAGCTTTTGTTGAATGGTTTACAAAGAAAATTGTTAATGTTTATGATTACATTACTCTTCTGAAGCATTTTAATTTTCATAGACATTGCTTATTTTTGGAAGTTGAGTGACCTGTTTATCAAGTACATATATAGTTCAAATTCTAACATAAGAGATTTGATAAAAACTGTGGGTACATAGGATCATGATACCTGTGGGAAAGGAAAAAAAAAACAAACAAACACCACAAAGGAGGATGATTTATGATAGCCTAATCATTTTTGAAATTATTTTTATTCATTGGTTGAAGAAAAGAATTCTCAAAGGAGATATAGAGCAAATGCTCAAAGGAGATGTAAAGCAAGATGCCCTCCCACCCAAATCCCTCATTCTTGAGTTTGACATATGTGTGACAAAACATTCCTTGTCAAAAATGGCCGTTGTGGTCGTATACAAACTCAAAATTCACAGGGACAATAAACTGTGGATATCATTGCTAAGAAAAATGGTGTTTCAAGAAAACAAATGAAGAATTTAGAGGTATTTACCATGAATCAGTGTGGAAAGCTAAAACGACTATTTCAGTCACTGTACAGTATGCTTTGAATATATGCTCTGAAGATAACACACTATAGTCAAACCCTGGAAGACTAGATATACTGTAAACACTTATGTGAGCATCAACTATTTCTCTGTTGTCATAAATTGACAATATGACAAAAAACATATTCTGGAAAATTGCAGCTTTATAAATGTTCCACTGATTTGCAGAATTAGGGAAAGCAAAAATATATCTAGTGGTGTCCACTTAATTTATTGTCACTGGAAAAATAATATCCCAATGAATTTTCTCCTGTGAAATTCTGTAACAGCTAGAGAAAAACACAAAAAAAGTCTAATGGAAAAAAGAACATGGTAGAACAATGCTTTAGCTCAATAAACAACGCAGAGCCTAATAATGAAATGAGAGATTCAGCCAGGATCCATATTTTCATAGACTGGAGGCATTTAGATATGAGTCTTTCCAGCACTTCTCTTCAGACATATACCTATGCCCAGACATATACCTATGCCCACATGGAATAATGTTTCTATATCCAATTTAGGATATAGAGATCTTTAGGAGATAGTTTTGTCCTCCAATGTTTTTAAAGCATATCAGTGAAGGGAAATTACATTCCTTTTCTTTGTCCCTCTTCACTTACGTATAACTCTGCATAAAATCCATGCAAACAAGTAGATTGCATGAAGTACTGACAACTCCAGTTCTACTTAACCCTCTGTCCTGGTTTCAGCTGGGATAGAGTTAATTGTCTTCCTAGTAGCTCGTATAGTGCTATGTTTTGGGTTCAGTATGAGAAGAATGTTGATAACACTCTGATGTTTTCAGTTGTAGCTATGTAATGTTTAGTCTAAAGTCAAGTATTTCTCAGCTTCTCAAGCCCAGCCAGCAAGAAGGCTGGAGGGGCACAAGGAGTTGGGAGGGGACACAGCCAGGGCAGCTGACCCAAAGTGGCCAAAGGGGTATTCCATACCGTGTGACGTCACGTCTAGTATATAAACTGGGAGGAGTGGGGGTATAACCACTCAGGGACTAATAGGGTGTCAATTGGTGGGTGGTGAGCAATTGCATTGTGCATCACTTGCATATTCCAATCCTTTTACTATTACTGTTGTAATTTTATTAGTGTTATCATTATCATTATTAGTTTCTTCTTTTCTGTTCTATTAAACTGTTCTTATCTCAACCCATGAGTTTCACTTTTTTTCTTTTCGATTCCCTCCCCCATCCCACTGGGTGGTGGTAGGGGAAGTGAGTGAACAGCTGCGTGGTGCTTAGTTGCTGGCTGGGGGTTAAACTGCGACACCCTCAAAGAGCAGTGTCAGGAGACCACTGAGTTTAGTCATATTCAAATGTTATTATTCTTATTCTTTTTTCATTTATATTGTCAATAGATTTATAGAGGTATAACATACATAAACTATAGCCTTTGTGAAATGTAAGCTCTGAGCCTCTGAAATACAACCTATTCCACCTTGCTGCTCACTCTTACTGGACACTCTCTTGAAAAAAAAAAAAAAAAATCTGTCTTGCCCCTAGAAAAAATCACTTTCTTTCCAAGTTTCTTGTGTAGCCCATGGCTAGCAAGTTGAGGAAAATTTCCATATTGCTAGGATACATGTTCTCACTAGGGATACAGGATACAGCCTAGAGCTTTTCCTGGGGCTTCTTAATACCATATATTTTATGCTGAGTGATGGAATGGGTCTTATTGTCCTGGGAAACAAAGAAACAACAAACAAGCAAGCAAAACAAACAAACTGTATTCTGTACAATGTACAGGATGCTAAGATTCCTGTGATACAGTCAGTTAGTAAATTTGGGGTTTTTTTCAATATCTCTCACCAGCAGAATTCATCAAATCATTGATCACAACCCTGTACATTTTATGAGATGGAAATAAAGGGTTATTGCTAAAACTTTTTAGCAAGTCCTCCACAAATTTGATAAAAGGTTATTTACAGAGCAGCCCCTGATACAGCAGTTACTGACTACTCTAATACCACACCACATTCCAAGGCATAATAGAGAGCAAATCTTTGGCATTCTCCCAAAAATTTTTTTCCAAATTAACATTTTCCACATTTGTTAGGTCCTACCAGAAATGTGGAAAAATAGTGCTTCCAGTGCATGTCCAAAAGCTGCAGAAATTTTTAGACAATACCCATTTGCCATAGACCAACTGCTGTGTCTGGTGGTGGGGGTGGGAGGGCTGGATTCTTTCACCCACTCCTCCTGCTTCCTATTGATGCGAAACTGATCTATGAAGATCATTTTAGAGGCATCACTGCACTGGATTTATGTCATAGTCCAACACAATTTCCCACAATGACACAAAATTGCTCTTTTCTCTGCTGATTGCATTTAGAGAGGTCTTTAGCTTCTAGACAAGACTTTTCCCTAGACTGCTGGTAGCAATAGGATTTGGGACTTGATGACATGAACTCAGCTATTTGCTCACCTGGTATAATTCACCTGAAAAGAGGTGGGGTACCATGCTGTCACCCAGGCAACTCATGAATATCAAAGTCTGTGTTGTGATAAAGGAAATGCTCTTGCATCCAAAGAGATTGTAAAGCTCTAGGCACACGTATGCTGTGGTGCAACAGGATAAAAACGTTAGTGCTGTGTTCCACAGTTACACCTCCTTTGGCATGCTTCTATGAGGCAGTGGCAGCATCCTTAACGTGTCATGAGCAAGAGAAAAGAGGAAACTACAACTCGCCTGGTTCTCTTACAGTGGTGGTGTTGGGAAAATTGAATTTGTATTCCATATTTACCCACAGAGAGTTTAAAAACTGTTTGGTATTTTGGGGGATGTTTCATCGTGTACTCAGGCCTCAAAGCAGTGTCTTCTTCTGCCCTAATAATTAACATATTTAGGTATCTGTCAGCATTTATGCAAGAGACTGGATAGTCTGAAGCCTCTTGCTTTTGAAGGAGGTTTATGTAATCTCAAAAAAGGTTGTTAACCCATTGTTCAGAATGTGAGGGGTATCACCCCCAAAGACCAGTTCAGACCTGGGATACACCAGGTGCCCACAAGTGCTCTTTTTTCATCCCTGAGGGTACAGGTGGCCTGGAAGGTTTCAGCAGATGACTGGCACAAGGAAAACAATAGTTTGATGCTAGCCTGTCCAGAAATAGGGAAAAAAGAGCCCTCGAGGTGGGTATACTTGTTTTTTGATCTTCCTGATATGTGCTACTAGTGTGCTGAAACTCTCAAAAATTATTTTTACATGCCCAAGCAGATATTGTTTTGCTGGGGACAGAACCTGTAATATCACAGTAATGGAACTTTTTACCAGGGGTTGCTTTGTAAGACAAAGAGATGGCATTTTCCTGCCACCAAAAAAAGCATCTCTGGGGATGAGCAGTGTGGGCACCTTGGCATAACAGCTCTTGCCGTGAAGGCCCATTCATGTTCCCATACAGACCAGAAATTAAAGACCGGTCTCTTCAGGTGGTCCATATTTCGTTATGTTGTATAATATAAATATGCAAAGGTGGCCCCTGCCAGAAGATTCCAGTGATTTTCACGGTAGTATTCCATACAGCCAGAGAAAACGCACCCATTGCATTCAGAAGATGTCAGTGCTCTATCAGTGATAACACAGCCATCCAAGGAGTAGACCCCCACTGACATATAATGCATGAAAACTTTGAATATTTTCCTTTTTTGGTCACATGTGTAAATCACTGAATAGAGTGAGTCAAAAGTCTTTTTTTCCTCTGGTGACAGCCACCAGAAGGGAGAAGTGTTAGGTTTGAGGTACATAAACCTGCATGTGGCCATGTGCGTAGAGAACAATGTAATACTCAGAAAGTGGTCCACAAAGCAATCTGTCTTCACATTTTCACCTTTCTTATTGTTGCAGAGGAGAATTTTAGATCACTTAAAGAATCACTGTCAAAGGTATTAGCAAAAGTGATTTTAACATGAATTTATAAAAGCGCGACTTAACAGAGTTCTATGGCATGGTTCACTCTATTATTTACTACATGGAAGAAACATAGAAAGGAAAATTGACTTAGAATCGATTTGGAATGATTTACACAGAGATCAGAGATGCAAAAAGGTAAGGGAGACCCTCCCATTGAGTCAAGAGTTTCTGAGTGGACCCCCTTGCTTTCTAAAGTCCGGATGGAGCTTAGGGGCAGCTAGATCCAACCGTAGTCCCAGACATGGGCAAGGATTTATGTCTAATGGAAGAGATACAAAGGGTAAGGAAAACCTTCCATTGAGTCATGAGGTTCACAGTGGACCCCCTTGCTTTCTGAACTTCTCAGAGAGGAGTCTAGGTGTAGCTGGATCCAGACATAGTCCCAGACTTGGTCAACAGTTTATGGCTAACGGAATTAGCTGCATGGACTTCATTAGACATTCATGCAGCATGCTATCAGTCACTTGCTGAGGATCTGTCATGAATAAGGGATCTCAGTCTCAGGTAAGGAATCTCAAACCTTGATGTTAAAGATGTGCCTTCCATCTGGGCATCCAGTGTTAATTCACTCCGTATTTCAAACCCTAGGTTTCCTGGAGAAGACAATCAGGCAACAAATCTTATTAAAATAAATAATTTATTAGAGTGGTACAGCAGCAGGATTGGCTTGAGCTGGGTGCCTCAGGGGAGGGACACAAACAAAGAGATCCTTGGGCAATTATACCCTTATAGACTATTCACCCGCCCCTCATGCATTCTTCACACTCCAATAGTGATTCTGGTCTAAGATCTTCTGACCCCTTATTGGATTCCTTCACTGTTTCCAGACAGGCTGTTATCTTGTCTAGTTGCAGCTGCTGTTGACTGTTGTAACCTCCCATCTCCTGGTTTGTGCTGGCTCTGGAGGCCTTGCTTTGCTTGAGTAGATACAAGTTCAGTGCAAGTCCAGCAAATCTAGATGAAAGTTTCAGCTTGCGGTCTATGACTTCAGAAAAATCTAGCTACTCATGCAAAGTAAGTAAAGCTAAGCAAACAGCATCCTAAATGACACAAAATTATAACTTTAAGTGATTACTTTTATTTAAAACTTACTTATTTAAGCTAAACAGGTAATTATCTCTTAACATTAAGAGATGTCCCTGCTCAAGGGGAGAGCTGCCTGCCAAGCAGTCCAGTTCCCATCCAGGGACAACTCAAATTGGGGTCATCCAATAATCTGACATTGGTAAAAGATCTTGTTGCTTCGAGGACCAACCTTGAGACATGTCCCAGCTCAAGGGGAGATCATCGCTGTGTAGCCATGCTGCATAGCAGGGAGAGCTCAAAGAAAGCTTACCTAGGCTGTCATATTTATGAGATAAAGTGGTTGGCTCGTAGTCTAATTGTACACAACGGGAGAGGTATGCATGAGACTCCTTGTACCCACAGCTTTCTTTGCTCATTGATAAATGAGTATTGAAAAAAACACCCGTTATTCGTGTGTTAATTGCATGATTAGTGTTCCAAGACCATAGGCACCCATGCTCACTGTGCTCTGCTCCTTTGTGGGTTTCCTAGAGGACTTCTTGGCCCATCTGCAGCTCAGGCCTTTACCTCCTTTGGAGCCTGTACCAAACTGGTTAAGTGGGGGTTGAGTGCATCCGTCACACTTTGTGGTGGTTTGACCCTGGCTGGACACCAGGTACCCACCAAAGCCATTCTATCACTCCCTCACCTCAGCTGGACAGGGAAGAGAAAATATAACAAAGGGCTTGTGGGTCAAGATAAGGACAGGGAGAGATCACTCAACCAATTACCGTCACAGGCAAACCAGAATCGACTTGGGGAAAATTAATTTATTGTCAATCAAACCAGAGTAGGGTAATGAGAAATAAAAGCAAACCTCGAAACACCTTCCCTTGACCCCTCCCTTATTCCATGGCACAGCTTCACTCTTGGATTCTCTACCTACCCCCCTCAGTGGCACAGGGGCATGGGGAATGGGGGCTACGGTCAGTTCATCACACGTTGTTTCTGATGCTTCATCCTCTTCAGGGGCAGGACTCATCACACTCTTCCCCTGCTCCAGCGTGGGGTCCCTCCCATGGGAGACAGTCCTCCATGGACTTCTCCAACATGGGTCCTTCCCACGGGCTGCAGTTCTTCACAAACTGCTCCAGCATGGGTCCCCCATGGGGTCACAAGTCCTGCCAGAAAACCTGCTCCGTGGGCTCCTCTCTCCACAGATCTGATGGTCCTGCCAGGAGCCTGCTCCAGCGTGGGCTTCCCATGGGGTGACAGCCTCCTTCAGGCACCCACCTGCTCTGGCATGGGGCCCTCCACAGGCTGCAAGTGGATACCTGCACCACTGTGGACCTCCATGGGCTGCAGGGGGACAGCCTGCCTCACCATGGTCTTCACCAGGGGCTGCAGGGGAATCTCTGCTCCGGCGCCTGGAGCATGTCCTCCCCCACTTTCTTCACTGACCTTGGTGTCTGCAGAGTTGTTTCTCTTACATGTTCTCACTCCTCTCTCCGGCTGCTGTTTCTGTGTCCCCGCAACTTTTTTCCCTTCTTAAATATGTTATCACAGAGGCACTACCACTATCGCTGATTGGCTTGGCCTTGGCCAGCGGTGGGTCTGTCTTAGAGCCAGCTGGTATTGGCTCTGTCAGATACACGGGAAGCTTCTAGCGGCTTCTCAAAGAAGCCACCCGTGTAAACGCCCTACCCACTACCAAAACCTTGCGCACAAACCCAATACACACATATACACTATGTGATGGGTCATCACTATAATCTCATTGGCAATAGTCACATGTTTCTTTCTGCAAAGAAAGAATCTTCTCCTGATTAGCTGTGTGTAATGACAAGAATATTTTTTTTTGACTCAAGCACCATGCTGTCCACCTCTCTAATACTCTGGTAATGGAAGAGGGCCTACACATGAATTTTACTTTCAGCAGTGTTGAAAAAATGGGTTAAGTAACCTTTGCAGCCCTTTAATTCCAAAATCTGGGGAGGGCTGTTCAGTTTAATGAGTTTAATTGTTAAAAAAATGTAGTTTACGAAATGTATACTCATGCTGGGGATGTGTTTACCCAGGAGTTTACCACCATGAGGGATTAACTAGTTGTCCATTTTTTTCATTCAGAAGCTGTCTGACAAGGTGCTATCAGGATATTGTTTGGTATTATGGACAACAAATGTGTAGCCCCAAAACTGTGTTCATAAACAAACAAAGTTTAGGAAGTAGTTGTCATCTTTAAAGAAAGCATTCTCCTTCACCTTTCTTTTCTACTTCTTCTTCTTCAGGCCATGGTGCTTCCAATGCTAAGTACAAGTCAGAAGTAGACTTCAGATGTGTTCCAGTTTCCTGTAAACACTCTATATCATAGAAAATATAAACTTGCTCTGCGGTTTGATTTTTGATCACAGGCTACAAACACTGCTGCTTGTTTATGTTGTAAATCTGCTCATAGCACAGTCAGTACTTCCAGCCTTTAAGATTGTGATGCTTTTCCACGTAGGCCTTTCACACCTCGTATAAAATCATAGCCAAACAAGCAATTTGTTCTTTAATTGCCACGGCCTATTTGTACACCCTTATATATACATACATACATATTTACATGTATATGTGGTGGTGTTTCCTGGTTGTAAGGACAGGGGTGGACACTCAGAGGGCACTCTGGCATGCTCGGGGTGCTGACAAAGTGGGGGTCTGTCGTGGTTTCAGGTCAGCTCAGTCGGTAACAAAGCACCACGAAGCCGCTCACTCACCCCCCACCCCCTCGCCTGGCTACGTTGGGATGAGGAGAAAATACAAAGGCAGGCTTGTGGGTCAAGACAAGGACTGGGAGGGATCACTCCCCACTTATGGTCACGGGCAAAAGACAGGCTCAACTTGGGCAAGAAACAAAATCAATTTAATTTACTACAAATCAAAACAGAAAACAAAACACAAGGGTATTAGAAGGGAAACCAAACATCAGAACAAACTTCCCCCCCACCCCTCCCGCCTTCCCGGCTCAGTTCGCTACCGATGCTTTCTACCTCCTCCCCCCGGCGGCGCAGGGGAATCGGGGATGGGGGTTGAGTCAGCTCGCCACACATCGTCGTTGCCGCTTCTTTCCTCAGGGGGAAGATTCCTCTCTTGTTCCCTGCTCCAACGTGGTTCCTTTCCGCGGGCTGCAGTTCCTCACAAACTTCCCTGGTGCGGATCCTTTCCGCGGGCTTCAGTTCTTCCCGAACTCCCCTGGCGCGGGTCCTTTCCGCGGGCTGCTCTCCCGTCTCACACTGCTTCAGCGCGGTTTTTACCATGGGGTTACGGCCACCTTCGGGAGCTTCCGCTCCACCGTTCACCCCCCTGGGCTGCAGGGCCATCAGCCTCCTCAGGCGCCTCCTCCTCCCCCTCCACTTCCATGATTCCAGTGTCGGCAGCGATGTTCCTCTCAGGTTTCCCAACCCCCACACTACCGGTTCCCCTTCTTAAATATGTTTTCCCAGAGGCGTTACCACCGTCACTCCCCGCCTAGAGGCGGGTCCAACATTTTGGCGCGCTGGTCCGACATTTTGGGGCAGCGAATTCTTCCAGCAACTTCTTAAAGGGGCCACCTCTGCAGCCTCCCTCCCCTGCCACCAAGGAAAACCGCGCCACACAAACCCATAACAGGGTCACACATTGTTTTTTGTAATCTACAAATATCACAAATTTTGTTCTCATTGTGCTGTACCCAAAGCAAAGGAATCTTTGTTTACTGTTCATCCAGCTGCTAAACTGGCTCTTCCTTACTTGTCTAGTGACAGTTGCTATGCTGGGTACAGATAAGAAAAAAGCACCACACTGTAATACTACTATTACTGTAATAATAAATCTAACTGCCAAAACCCAATCTTCACTCTTGCATGGTATTTTATGGTATTGCCTTTCCGCCTCCTTGATGAATAAGCCAGCACAGGTTTCAAAGAAATAGTATTTTTGAGACTCATTTTTCCTCACAGAACCCTAGATTTTCAAAATATGCTGAAATAAAACATACATTCATCTTCTGGAAAGATATTTCCTTTTAACTAATGTTGCCAATTAGCTGAAACCTTATTGTAAGGGACAACAGGTCATTAAAGATCAATAGAGACTTAAATTCTGAGGGGAAGATAATTAAAAAAATCACTTTGGAATAACTTTTGTGAATTTAATTCCAGATTTTTAGCTTTTTCCCTGGGCATATTAAAAAGAGCTTTCTGTCATGTAGGTAGTCACATGTAAAAACCAAAGCATTTTTATAGTTCTTACTAAGTCTTTATTATAGTTCCAGTGTTAAATCATATATTATCAGCAGGTTTCGCCTACAGTTTCTGAGACAAAGCTTAACAGGGACGCTTGATGCCAATGCACAAGACATTATCACAAGGCTTACACAAAGCAACTGTGAAATCAGTATTTTGCAACAGGCGTTTATATTTGCTTTTACTATACCTTTTCATCTGTTTTCTTTAATCAGTAAATAGAAATTTATAAAAGCCTGGTTTTACCTCTGTGGTCAGAACCCTTTGCCAAGGAAAGCCAAGTATTGGACAGCTAAATGAATGTGGTAGAGGTTGCATGTGCTGTGATTGTTTCTTTCTTGCTTGTTCTATTTCCTACATCATAGATGGAATACCGCATTTAAGGTGTTGTGGAGCATATTCTGTGTCAAGAAATATTTTAGGTCATTATTCATGCAATGTTAAGGATTTCCAGAATATCCTACTACCTAAAGCCTAAACAAGATGACTGAATTTCATAGGGTACAAACGTATTATTATTAAAAAAAAAAAAATGCTTATTTGCAGTGAAAAAATAATTTACTATAGTACCTGCTTCTTATCACAATTACTTTCCTTTTAATCTGTCCTGATGTGGAAGAGACCTACAACCTCTCTGAAAGTAAAAGCGGTGGTGTAGTCACCTTGTGTCCTATATTTATATAGAATGCCTATGCATAGTGTCTGGCTGTGCAATTGCCATCATGCAAAACACTTCTATGCTGTTCAATACACTCTTTCATTATAGTCATCTTTGGATTCAAGGCAAGCTAATAATAATTATATCCTGACTAGTGCCATTTCAATTTATAGGTATCACAAGTCTCTGCGTGGCTATGCAAAGGATAAGGTCTATGAGGACATTATTTGATTTAGTACTACAATTTGTTTTTCTTCTCCAGAAAATTACAGTGAACATGTCACAAAAACCTATATATAATTGCGTCTACATGGTTGTGCATATTCTTAAAATAAGTTGTGTTTGCCAGATAAGTTGATAGTTGAAGTCAAGAGGTGAATTCAAATGCAACTTGGCATTTTTGAATCATATACATAACCATAGTAGTTAATACACAAATAGTGAAAAAACTGGTGAAACATGAGGAGAACCTGAAGCCATATCAGCCTGAAGAGATTAAATAGTTTTCTTTCTCCTTTTTTCAAACTCCAGTTCACTTTTTGTGAGAATTGGTTTGATTGTTTCACCTAAGACTATTGCATTTAATATTTGTGGCTTGTCATTTTATACACTAAATCCTCAATATTATGAAGGACCTCTAACTCTTCAGGAAAGCATGACTCTGCTGTCTTGATCAAATTTAGCTGTGATTTCCCTGCTAGGAAAACCAATAGTTTTCACAGATATCACCTGCCAATCTGTTTCCCTTTTACACTTTTCATCTGTTTTGGGTAGAGATATTCAAGGATTTAAAAAAAATGTGTGTCTGTAATAACACAACACCACACCTTTTTGGCAAAACCAAAAGACTATAAATTTGACATAAATTGTATACAGGATATGATAAGAATCAAGCCATTAAATCCAAAGAGTGACATGAAATCAACTAAATTTATCTTACAATTAGGAAACAAAAGAAGGTAAAAATGTCAGCTTATCTGTTTTGTAACAAGCTCTGTTTTGCAGCCTGAATCCTTTGTGTGAAATTCCCATCTACTCAGGAGTGTGGAGAGAGTTTTTGTCAGACAGAGCTTTAGAGTTAAGATCCTGCCAAAACTTCAGTTGTTGATCTGTGACTCTACTTTCTATTTATCAGAACTGATGTTGTTAAAAGACTAAGCAAGATATTGGAAAAAAGATACTTTTCCATAATTTTGAAAATATTTTCATTATGAAATCATACTTCTAGGAAACCCCATTGCATTTTTCTTTATTTTATTTTAGATGTTATGTGGGCCGAATACAATTAAATTCTCCACATCATTTTATCTTCATGATTTTTTCTTAGAACTTAGAGGTAGATAGAAAAAAGAAGTTTTACATTTGCTGTACCCACAGAACACTTTGATCACACTACAATTCATATAACACTCAGAGTGAATTGCGTTGTCTGTCTGCATGCTTGATAGAGCAATACTGCTTTACAAATAGCATATTAAGTACAGACATTCATTGAGAAGCAGAAGTAATTAGCAAATACACTCACCTCAAAGTTTTACTACCCTGGTCTGTGTTGGATGTGGCATGAGTGCACTTGTCTTCTTACTCAATGAATCTATTTTTCTCATGCATTTCAGTCCAAATTCCCCCAAGTGCTGAGTTTACTATATCATATAATGGCAAGCGACAGAGGAGTGAGGCAAGTGTCACCTCATTGATTACATGCTTTGAATTAATTCATTCATCTCATCA
The DNA here is from genome assembly GCA_013401275.1 of Pandion haliaetus. Taxonomy (NCBI): domain Eukaryota; kingdom Metazoa; phylum Chordata; class Aves; order Accipitriformes; family Pandionidae; genus Pandion; species Pandion haliaetus. Next base: position 2,428 of record VYZV01041036.1, on the reverse strand, counting down.
GCAAGCATACTTTCATGTTTTATTTTTTCCATCAGTTCTAGAAGTTATTTTTGCTGATTTCCCTGTAGTGCTGCTGCTCATGGTAACAGTATCAAACACCTCATGATGAGATTTCTTTAATACTACCTATTTTCTCTGGGAATTATGGTAAGATTAAAAATAGTTATATTTATAATTTCTTGTATAAAGTGGCAATTAGAATCAAAAAAGTAAGATATTCAGAAGCACAAAGATTTCAGTAATCAGCCAATATAACTTGGGTTTGGCCATCTAGGTCTTTTGAATATCTTCCCTAAAGTACTTGCTCAAGTGAAAGGAGACCTACAAGGGAAGAAATAGAAAACAAAAAATACTTTTCATCCAGTGACATCATTTACACTGTAAACAGCATGTAAACTCTATCCTTTTCAGGGCCCATTTGCATAAAGATATTTATAGAAATTCTGTGATATATGTTGATACCACATGAATATAAATGAAGCCCCAACTAGTAGCTTTCCGATTATATGTGCCTACCAGGCCCACTTTCAGCTAACGCTTCTCACTGTGATATGACTGATTTCTCTTAACTATTGTGTTTTTCAGTGCTTAATCCCCTATAATCAATGTGATGTTACACAGGAAACACTTGTTTCAGGATTTCAGGGAGATCCTAGAGATTCTAAGTCTAATTTCAAAACAGTTATAGTTATTAAACGCTCTTCTAAGGATAAAATGAAAACAAGGGTTGACAGCATTACCTGCTTGTCTGAATTTTGAAAAGACTTTGAAAATAAGCATTTCTGGTTTATAAACTAAATCATGCAGAAGCCATAGGAAACTTCTAGTTGTTAATTATTTAGTAACATTTTTCTGAATTTCACATGATTGACAAAGTCAAGGTTACAGATGATAGAGATTATCTACAGATAATCTAAAACTCACTTAACCTGGTGGGGTTTATAACTGAGTGAAAGGTCAAGTACATATACCAAGAAGTAATAAAAATCTTGAAAGCCAACTGATTTGTACCCCTACAATTTGTCTAAATTCCCATGGAATACCTCTAGAGTAAGTGTGTTACCATCTGCACAACAGAGAACTGAAATGTAACAAATGCCTGTTATGGGTTTGTGTGGGGCATTTTTT
>VYZV01041034.1:17123-35796 GCA_013401275.1 Pandion haliaetus | reverse complement strand
TTTCCCTAAAAAGAGACTAAAAACATACAGAACAGAAAAGCAGAAATTCATCACCATTCACATCAAATCTTGGATAGCATCTGCAAAAGAGCTTGAGCAAATACCCAAATAAGATCATGAAGGACTGGATTGATGCAGAATATTTATATATTACATACATACAATCACAATGTGTACTCCCTTAACATGTGTAATCTGTTTCTTCTTTCATCAATAGTTTTTTATTATACATTTCTAGATCACTCTAAGTTTCATTTTGCCACAACAGCTAGCCTTTCTCTGTATCTTAGTATCTACAACAATGTCTGATTTCTAAAATAACATCATGTTAGGCATTGAAGTGCTACTAACTATCCAATATGACAACTACTCTATTTTGGCAGTCAAAATATTATGACAGGATCAGATGCAAACACATTTCTAAGAATAACAAGAATGCAAGCACTAATCCTAGAGAAAAAGATTAGGTGAATTGCTTAAAATCTGAAGACAGTGACATGCTACTTGGGTTAAATAGTGATCCTTAGAAGATCAGAAAGAACAGAAAATTATTATATGTTAAAATTGGCTTGCATCGAGTTTTTTCCTCTTCCAGCAGTGATACTGTCTGTGTGCTGCAGCATGGCACCAACCGCTCTGTTGTCATGAGATCCGGCATGCAGACAGTCATTTCTAAGAGACGCTATAGCTCCTTCAGCTACCTTAAAAAGCCATCATGCCAGGAAACAGCAGTCTCTTGACTATAAGGTAAGCTAGTGGAGTTCTGTGCTCCTTACTCTTTCTCATTTAAGAGTGTAGTCAAGCCAACATGGATTAAGAACTGTATATGGAATTACAATCTGTATCTTATTTTTGCCTTCTTTTTCTACTGGTATTTAGCTTAAGGGTCAATCCTTCTCTACCACATCCCAAGATAAATATATGTCTTGACAAAGTTAGGATCCTATTTCTCTAATGTATGTCAGGTGTTTTAAAAGGGCCTATAAAGGGGGATTTAAGAAATGTGAAGGTTAATTGCAATTCTAAGGTGTCTATTTCTCCCCCAATCATAAGAGAAACATGGTTCTGTATTGTCTGACTGAATTTTTAGATGTCAACAGCTGAAAGCAACTGGATTTAAAGGTACATTGTATATACTGATCAGAACGGAATCTTACTACTCAGACTCTGAATAGCAAAATTCTTCCCCATCCCCCTTCTCCTCCATCCCCAGTTCTTTCAGTTTGGGTATATGTTTTCAAGAATCATTGTAGTATCACTGGGTTTTGTTGCTATGACAGCTTAAGTGCAGAAAAAGAAAACTGAAGATTTGTAAGGAAAGCTAATGTTTTATCACATTAGCTGATATAACTGGAATGAAGCAAACAAGCTCTAAGGTTCAAAATTCCCCCTTTAAAAAAAGTTCTAAGACACAAAATAGTATTGTGAAAGATGAATGGTGAAAAATAAAATCTATTGGATGGGATGAATTTGGTCCACACGCTTTTTATTTCTCAAGCAGAGAGAATGCTGCCATTTTTCACCTACTGATTAGCCAAAACTGTTTCTAGCTATGCACAGTATTTTTAAATTACATACCTCCAAGATGCCTTTCTTCTTCTTTTCTTCACTATCTGTACAACCAATTATAACATGATAGCAGTCCTTACAGACTTTGTTCAATTTATTGCCATCATATTCAAGATGTGCCTTGTAATCAGAACATTTCCAGCAAACCACCTTAGAAACAAAAAAGATAACATACATATAAAATTTAAGTATTTATAAAACTTTATGGAAACAGAATTTAATTAAAAATTAGTATTATTTTATCTACTTAGTAATATATTGTTTAATTATACAGAACAAGAAAGATAATGCCTTTATGACGTTAGCAACAACTTAATTGAAAATAATGATTTTCCAAATTTGTGCCACTGCTTCTTAACTAGAAGTGCTTTTTATTATTTACCTGGTGGAACTTTGTACTTTGCATAAAATCACATTAGACTTTCAATTATATCTATAGGTTAAAGTTAGGAATAGAATCAGAATATAGCACAAGGCGTGCTGCAGGAAGAAAATCCTCTGGTTTCTTTAAATGCCAACCTGAAAAGGTACATTTACCATTTTGTTTTCTACATAACCTCGGAAGTGTAAAACTGATATGCACTTTTAATGATAAAAAAATAAATAAAATCAGAAATGGCTAACTTTTTAATCTGCTAATAAATATTAAATTTATAGATTTAGAACCTAGTCGTAAGTACACAGAATAAATAAGCCAGTATCACACTAATTTTTCTTCTCTCTCTCTCCCCCTCTAACCGAAATGCAAGAGAGATCTGAGAGAAGTTCTTTCATTAGAAATGTTTTTCCACAGAACTACTCCTTCAGGTGAAAAACATGCCCTGCATAAAAAAATATGAATGTAGTTACCTCAAGAAAGAAAGGTACACAAACGGACTTGAACCACTAAAACACCAAACAAAATTTTATTGTGGACCTCTGCAGTACTAATCTAGATCACTACCTTCAACTAGCACCTCTAGAGAATACTAGGTAAGTATTCCCAGTTAGTCACTGCTGGAAAGACACCACCACTGACCCAAATTAATTCCCATTTAAAAATGTTTTAAAATTAAAGTGCAAGGAGATGTGGTGGAACTACAACAGAGGGAAGTAGTTAGGAGTCTGAACAAAACGCGGAATAAAAAGGAAGGGTATGATCTTAAGATTAACAAAGGAGTTAAGACAGAATGATCTGGAAAAAATCCACAGATCACATCTGTATAATCAGTAGTTCAGAGATTCTGAAAAAGTCTCTGTAGTCCTGCAAAGCTCAAAAGTAGCACTGTGAATGCAGTAAGCCTTCATACCACATAAAAACATTATAAAGAAATCATACAAGAGAACCTGTAAGACAAAAATTAAACCTGGGCTTGCACTACCACCTGCTGGAGAAAGGCAGAGCTGCTGGATGGCAAGAAAAAAACCAGTACATTTGCTCATCTTCTAGTAATTTCTGAAAACTCTCAAGTCATACCACTATCTCATAGTCATTTTAAAGTGGCATATGTGTGCTGGTTTGGGCTGGGATAGAGTTAATTTTCTTCACAGTAGCTAGTATGGGGCTATGTTTTGGATTTGTGCTGAAAATAGTGTTGGTAATTCAGAGATAGTTTCGTTACTGCTGAGCAGTGCTTACTCAGAGTCAAGGCCTTTTCTGCTTCACACCCCACCCCACCAGCGAGGAGGCTGGGGAGGGCACAAGGAGTTGGGAGGGGACACAGCTGGGACAGCTGACCCCAACTGGCCAAAGGGATATTCCAGACCATATGACGGCACGCTCAGCATATAAAGCTGGGGGAAGAAGAAGGAAGGGGATGGCATTTTGTCTTCCCAAGTCACCTTTAGGTGTGATGGAGCCCTGCTTTCTTGAAGATGGCTGAACACCTGCCTGCCGATGGGAAGTGGTGAATGAATCCCTTCGTTTGCTTTGCTTGTGTGCACAGCTTTTGCTTTACCTATTAAACTGTCTTTATCTCAACCCACAAGTTTTCTCACTTTTACCCTTCTGACTCTCTTCCCCACCCCACCGGGAGGGAGGGAGCGAGTGGCTGTGTGGGGCTGAGTTGCCGGCTGGGGTTAAACCACGACAATATGTTACTGTAGCACCATACATGGAAAGCAGCAGTAATATTCTCTCTCCTTTCTAACCTTCTCTCCTTCCCTGATGCTTCACGCATGTTCACACAGTTACACACTAAACCCAGCTGGAAACAGCTCCAAGGCAACCCACTGAGAAAGTTTTAATCGCAGGTCTTTGTGGTCTTCTTGCGAAGAGGAGAGAGAAGGCAGCAGAATGGGAAGAGGAGACAGCCAGTGCTGCCAGGGATAATGCTGGCTTATGCCAGTTTAACATGGTCTTGAAACTTGAGATCAGCGGAGGCCACTCAGGAGTAACAGTGTAGTATGTCCAGGGGCTTGGGACATTTTACACAAAAATGCATCTTCCTCTGCTGTAAATTACTTCCAAATTTACCATGACAACTAAAGCAGACAGAGGATCCTTTGTGGTATGCTATACACAGCTTCTGCTTCCAGCCACAAGCACAGCAACAAACTCTGCAGCATTAACAAGCAGCCACCAGAAGTAGGTGCTTAGACCCATTCCCAAGCCTGCTCACTGGCTACAGCAGGTAGGGGTTTGCACTTACATGTCCACATGCTCGGCAGTGGTGCCTTCTCCTTGTCAGTGCATTAAAGGGCTCCTTGCATTTCATGCACATGGTTACTTCGTTGTCTCGTATCCACCTCGGTGCTCTCTTTCCAAGCTCAGCGTTCTGAAGGGGGGCGGGGGAGGATGGGCGAATAAAAAGAGCCAGTATAAAAAGTTGTGCAATACTTTAAATAGAGAAAATAATTATTCTCTTCCTCTAGAAAGGAAATGGCAAAACACAGCTCAAGATGCATTTTGAAATCTGTACAAGAAATAACAAAGAACCCAGTTAAAATCATTATGCATCACTGAAAGGGTACTTTATTATGCATTTCAAGAAAAAAAGAGGCTTGTTTATAAGATTTGGCATTGTGAAGAAAAACAATTACCAATAAAATGACTACTTTGTAATTCCCCTGCTATAAGAATGATGAGCTTGAAAACAAAGTTTCTGCCAAACTTTTTCCAGTTATTGAAGAACAAGATGGGTACTGAGAAGGTTACAAAGGAATAATGGCAACTTACAGAAACCTCAACAGGTATGTCTTCATATTCTTTAGCAATAGCGTTTCTGAAAGTTTCATTCCTCTGCTGAAAAGCTTCTATAGTATTCTGAAGGGCCTAAGGAAACAATGGAGAAATTCCTCAAACATGCTACATTTTAAACGAACTCTCTGCATTCTGACCTGTTACTGGTTAGCAGAGGGAAGCTATGGCCAGAAAATATGAGTATTACTTTTTTGATTGCTTCAGTGAAAAAGTGTTTAGAAAATAAAGAATGTAGATGAATTTACCTTTATCCATTCTTCCTTATCTTGTTCAGAACTAAAAGAAATATTTGACACATTAGTCCAAAAATAATTCAGGAAACATTATCTCACTATCAACAACTTCTCGCAAAAGCCAAGCTTCTGAAGTAATTCTCAGGAATTTAAATTTAATCAATACTAATCGTTAACTGTCCAACTTAAAATAAACAAACCAAACCAGAAAACAAAAGCAGACTTCAGGCTTCACAAGTTTACAAGCACTAAGCAGTATATTCAAGTTGAAAGATAAATGTAAATGCATTTAAAAGTAGTAATAGTATTTGCATTATTAGACTTTTTTTTTTTNTTTTTTTTTTTTTTTTTGAGAACAGAAGAGAAGAAAGTAGGACAATGCAAAGTTTAGGTGTAGGTGGTTTTTTCTCCTCTCATTTCATGCATTACTAAGTTCACATACTAACACACATTTCTCCTGTGTATCTCTTAAATCTTCCTCCCTCCCCAGCAAAAGTAATTTCCTTAATGGTTTTTTGTTGTTGCTTTTGTTTCAAGTTGTCTACAGTGGCAAGAAGAGTCTCCAATTAAACAAAAGGAAAAATGCATTTTAATATTATAAAAAAAAGAGCAGAAATTTCCCTTTTATGCATTACAGCGGATACAGATGACCTAACAGTAAGTACAGATCAGACACACAGGCAAGGCAGAGATGAAAGAGGAAGCATATTCAACTCTGATCTTGTATGACAGTCTTGCCTTTAAAATACACCAGCAGGAGTTGGGACATTTAAATCTTTGGAAAAGCATCTTATATCAAAAGTAATAGTACTATTAGAAACTATTGGCTCGTGCTACTAATGAAAACAGTTTATCTGCAAACTTTAAGTCAGAAAGATGAGAATTAACACCACAGTATATCTAGCTCTTTGAAAGTGCCCTCCTCCTTGCATAATGATGTGGAAAAAAACCCTCCTGTAGCCATGCAAAATTTTATTTTTCTATGGATTGCTACGAAAGATGTGAAAGAGAGCTTTTACAACATCTCAATAAAAATGGCTCCTCACATGATGTTTTGCAGTATTAGTGCAACTTTTAAGCAGGTAGAATCCTGAACAAGTGTTTCCCCATCTCACCTGCCATCTGCATACAAGGCAGAAGAAACCTGTTTAAACAGCCAAAATAATTCTCCCTACCTGCTTACATTAAAAAACAAAAGCTGAGCTACTGAATGTTGTACCAGATCAGCAACCTCTCAAAGAAATAATCTACCAACTGTTTAAAACCAGTGATTGAAAATGTACTGAAACAGTATTCTGAAAAATAAATAGAAGCCTACTAGTAAATAAAACCCCAAGTGTAAACTAAACATCACAACACTGCTAATACAAACTCATGAATTAAGGACATTAAGGTATAGGGTACATGCAATACTCATACATTAATCAAGATTATTCTAATATAATTGAATAAGATCTTGTTTGGTACTTATTCCTTCACAATTTTGTACAGACTTAGCACATTCTAAAAATGCTCATAAAACAAAACATGGGAACATGTTCTTCTCACATCTAAAACAAACTAATGCAGTACACTTTTAATTACTGGTAATTCCAGAAAGTTGACAAAATAAACTTACTTTGCTGCAGCATTTTTCTTCCAATTAAAAAGTACTTCACAAACGGTACAGCAAGATGCCATCTTTCACTATTGAAATGGACGTATGGTATGACAACTTGCCAAATACTTCACAAGACATCATAGAGCAATTTATAGTAGATGTGATTGATAGCCAAAAACAGGCCCCAAAAATCTTGCAGAGCTTAGTGGAAAGCTTTTTCCCATCATTTTTCAAAGTAGATATTTAATTTCAAGTTCAGTGATAGTGTAGGTAAATTTCTATATGCTGTTATATTTCTATATTCACTGCTGTTACTTTCATTAAATTTTATAAGTTTGTTTCCATAAAGGCAAGTAGCTTGCAAGCTTGTTTGCTAGCAAGCTATGATTTGTCCCCAAATACATGTGTCAACACAGAACTGTATCCACCATGGACATCCTCCTGCTTATTTAATGCTTGCCTCTCTGCAATGAAATCCTGACTGGTAAGAACAGGACCTTACAACAGGTCCAAAGGAGAGGTGGAACACCCCACTTTATTTGAAGTGGAACAGTCTAGACAGGGAAGGTTTAGTCTAGGCAATGCAAAAAGCAGCAACAGGAAGGTAACCCAGCAAGAGGAGGATACAAGGACTAATAAAGAAAGCAGAAAAGTGCTAGTCAGAAGAGTGCAATTGGAGGAAAAAGACCCAAGAACTGAAAGGAGAACTTGCCTTCCAGGGTAAGTTTGATACCTGGGACCGGAGGAAAACAAGTAGACTGGAGACAGGCCTGAAGAATGGAGGAAAGCAGGTGCCCATCTACCACTGTAGAAAACTATGTTCTGTGGACATAAACCCACCGGGGTGGAGAGTTTTGTTGGGTGGGCACACCCTGAGGTGAACAGGCTCATTTGTACCAAAGTGGCTCAGGTATCAGGGGCGGCAGCACTGCCCAGAGATTAACACACTCAGTGTCCCAAAACACTTAAGTTGGATGGACTGCCTTTGCATCAGTTAGGTATGCTGCTTTCAATTTTTGAGCCAGCCCATTCACAGGTCTCCTAGGTATTTCTGCAAATTAAGGCAATGCACTCACTATACATTGAAGATGCATCTTCTACTCCAAGAGATTCTTGGACTGACAATTTATGATTCTTGGCAGCCTAGGCTATTTTCAAAACAGTGATATTAAGATGAAGCCCACTGCATCTTTCTCCAAATCTCTTAGTCCAATCTTTTGTGTGTACATGTTTAATCCTCCAAAAACTAGATAAAAAGACCACTTACCTGGCCTGCAACTCCAGTGTTCGCTCTTTTCCAGACACTTGAAAAGTGTGTGGATATTCTTCATTATGAGTTTCTATAATCTTCATACCATCTATGCCAACTCTGGTTCGAACTGAGAACTTTGATCCTACCAGGCTGAATTTGGGGACGCAGTAGAGCAACATATTGTTAAACTGGGGAAAAAATAAACACATGGCTTTGCATTAACAAAACCACAGATATAGCCACAGTTTCTACTGAGAGTTGGACAATATCCCAAAGCTAGACTTAGTGGGTAAGAAAGCAGGTTCTTTCCGCCTCAGCTGATAATGCAAGAAGACCAAAGCTCTAATGCAAGACAATGTCTTTTTCTTACTTGTTTAGAAATAAGATTAAGGGACAGCTTCAGTGGATATAAGAATAATTGCTCTGTATATGCAGCAGTCTTCATAGCATTTATTATCAACTATACTCAGGCTAGATATTTTATACCACCATAAACATTCTGTTAGAAAAAAACATTCTTATGTCCCAATTCTGCAAAACCTACTCTAAACTGCAGAATAAGAACTCTTTTCTTCAGTGTATACATTTGTACTTACCCTGTACCAAACCCATTTGGTTTTGTAGAAGTTGTAACTAATATTATTTGAGGATATAATTTGTCTTTTCTCCAACACAGAACAACATTATTAGAGTTTTTATTCACTGAAAACCTCAATAACACAGGACAAAAAAAAAAAAAAAAACCCAAAACATGGGCAGGACCAAGATATATTACTTTATTAAAGATTAGAACTTTAAATAATGTTTAAATGTCTAATGCCCCAGCCTAGAAGCAGTTATTAGATTAGATCTATAGTGTTTCATTTTCTTACATTTTCCCCCTCACATTTTTCTCAAAATTAATTATTAAAAGGAGAAACTCACTTCAGTTAAATCCCATTTAATAGAAATCCTGTCCAGCCTATTGCCTAGTCTGTATCACAGATGCAGCACATTTGAACTGGCCACCTCTCATATGAGGTACGCATCATTTTAATCAGCTGTCTAGCCCCATTTGAGGTCTTACTATTCCATGATTTCTCCTTTTGTTTGAAGCACAGATAAGCAGGAGTTGTGCCTCAACAACCTGTTACTAGTCTTTATTAACCAGAAGACATGCAATGCCAGAGGCACATAAGCAAAAATGTATTAGCCATTTTTAATGCATGGAAGCAATGAACTACATCAAACCTTTTCCAAGGGAGTTGTAAGGGAGCATGGCTGTAGTTTGTCAGTTCCAAGACAGGACACAGGCACCTGACAAGAGGATGACCTGCCATGATAACAAGCTCCCACGGGACATGAGGCTTACAATCTGTCAGGACTAAAATCCTAAGCTTTTACATTTCAGTTTCATGAGAATGTCAAAGTTCTCATGCTCTAGGACCTGCACTTATAATCAGCAGCCACTTATTTGAATGTGAGTTGCTGGACACTGGTTCCATTTATCTAAAACCATGTATTCTGTTCTAAATGGCATTTTCAAGCCTTTCTGTAAGAAGTATAAGGTTTACTCATGCTCTAATATCACTAGTGAAAAGGCACTGGCATCAACTAGGGAGGATTTCCCTCTCTCTTTGGTAGTTCTTTCAAGTCTAGACAGGGATACAGCCACTCCTGCAAACACAGGCTACCACACTTACTAGGAAAAGATACCGTTCTTGAGCAGACGTGTTGCGAGCAGCGAGTTTAAGGATCTGTCCTTCTTTTATCAGTTCATTTGAAGGGTTCACAATGTCTTCCTCTTCTCCCAGCATCTCATATATCTCTAACAATTTCTTTAGATTCTCCTTTACAGTGAAAATAGAGTTATAAAACTTATTAATTAGAAGCACAGATCTTTAAGCGTGTTTAAATGAAATGATGGGAGTTTGTGTAAGTCTGGAGAACGTTAGCTGCGAAAAACATGTATATACCTGGTATATATAGTCAGCCATACAGACTGATTAATTTGGTTGATACACTAACAAGTACTTTTAGAAATGTTATCTCCTTGGTAATTTTACAAATGCAATTATACATACAGCCTGCATTATTTCTTGTCCAAAATGTCTCACATACTTATGAAGTACCTGTCATGCCAGCCCAATATGGTAGAGAAACAATAACTACTCTTTACAAACATTATACTTCCACTGACAGAAACAGATGAAACAAGGTTAAGAGTCCAGCGTAGTATCAGCTATTCGAGCCAGGGGAGGAACCCAGTTTGTCCCATTTTCCACTCGAGAGAATTAGATGCAATGCCGGATTTTGTCTATCATTCCAGGAGCTGTACAAATACATTAAGTAGGAGCAATCACTTGGACCCAGGAAACCCATTTTTGCCATTTTAGGGAAGATTTGCAATTCACACTCTTAGCTTCACAAAATACCCAAATATATTAAAAAGAGAACAGGAAAGCAAGGATCATTTACCATTTTTCTTATTGCACTATTTGAGTGACTTGCTGCAGTGGATATAATTTCCAGGGATTCTAGACAGAAGAAAAAGAAAAAAGTAAAGCAAAAAAGCTGCATTTTTACATAATTATATATTACATAGAAGAAAAAAATGGATCATTCTACAAAACTGTTTGTCATTTTTATGTAAATTACACACTACAATAAATTTCTGAAATTGTCAATAAAAAGCAACCAAGGTAAAGTGGAAAGCGTAAGACAGTCAGCTACCAAATAGAAATTATGATCTGGAAAGATCAGAAGAGAATTATTGCAGATTACTTTAGAGCTTCAGCACTTAGAATGACACTTTTTGTGACATGAACAGTCATGGTTCCCCCCCGCCTCTTTTCTCAAAGTAGTCCAGAATATCAGACTATGTTTTTTAGTTGAAACAGCTCATATTACAAATATTTACAGTAATAGTACTCACAATGAAGTACTTCAAAAAATTATCTGGCAAGTAATTTTGAACAATCCATGGAAATATCTTGAACTGTTCTTGTGTAAACACAGAGAAGAATAAATTTAAAAATGGGCTGTTCTTTTTCCCTACAGGAGCTTAAAAATACAATAATGAATCTAACTCCCCTTTTTTACAAATAAGAGACATACATTCCAAATGTGCGTAAAGCAAACCAAAAGGCCAACAAAAACAAAAAAACACAGAAAAACCACCACAAGCCCTGATCATCCACAAAGCAAACAACTCAAAACCTGTGTGCAAACACTAAAGCAAAACTTATGTGCTCCAGGAAGAGAATACTAAAGGCTTTATAGTTTTTATATTAACTTTATCCACTATTCAAACAGATTTTTTTTCAAAGAATCCTACAACTACACTGAAGAAATTCTATCATTCTTTTCAGAGGGACTTTGCTTCTTCACTTTGTTTTTCCACAAAATATCTTTAATTTACAGTATCCTCTTACTAATATCTTATTACAGCTCTTTTAATGGCTAGAAGATATTTACTTTCAGCATCTTTCCAGTCTAGAGAATCCTGAGGCAATTTCCTTAGGTAGTCCTTTAGAAGCATCTCGTAGCGTGGAATGCGTTGTACTGGTTCTAGCATGTGATGTTGCAATGTCAAATTTCCACACACTTTTTCCTTCTAAAAAATTGTAAACATATTTCAATGTAGTAGGCAAAAATGTTATTAGGATATAGTAAAATAAAAGTTATGATTGATAAAACATAAATAATGTATTTTGAAACATGCATGATGGACCTTCTGAAAGAAAATAGAACTTTACCGAACCAAATAATTAGAAATTCTTTCCTAAAAATAACTGTAAAAAGAATTTTCTACGTATCCAGCAGAATTCACAAATAAAAGTCCTAACAAAAAAAGCTCCCAAACTCCAGCGTGTTTTAACTTAGTTTTGGAATAACTCAGACACAAGAATTACAACTGAATTAGTAAGGACAGTTCACGACCATGTATTAGAAAACAACTCTTAAAATATACCTTTATAGCTCCATTTATCTATCTGAGAAGGGAGCGCTTTCTTTGAGTTTCATTCATAATGTGACCCCCCTCAGAAGTGTTTTAAGAAGCATATTCATTTCCATAATCTTAGATACAATTAAAAGACTACATTAAAATACACACAGTTGTCTTCCCTGCCTTAGAATCACAAGACCCTACAGAAGAGTAAAATTTAAGCAGAAAGACCTTATCCTGTTTCTAGCTGCTCAGTCTGCAGCAGGAAGACCCACACCTGCCAATTCACAGAGAAACCTACAGGGAGCACTACAGGGTATAAAACACACCTTTGAAAAGAATGGTGCATTGCTTAACTGCTAAGCTTTCTTTACCCTTTGTGGCTCAGCATTTACGATGATATACTTACTTCCAAAGCATAGTGCTCTGTATAACAGCACTTGGTGTGAGCCAACAGGGTACTTGTGGCTTCAGGGCAAGGATCTACAGTTGCACTGATAGGTCACGTTATCCTAAAACTGTATTTATTTTTGGTATCTACAACAAAATGTAGTTTTTAAGTCTTCTCATGTTTCAACCTTTATACTTTAGTCCTCTTATTTTGCAGTGGAAAGTCTGGATTTGTGTGAGTGTTTGTGCACACATGAAGGGAGAAGGAGAAGAAACAGAATTCAGTGAAGTGGACAAAAAAAAAGAACCCTTAATTAATTCTAAGGGATTTGGTATTTAATTTTCTCTTTAATCCTTTTTTCACCCAGAAACCTATATATTTTTACATATGCTTGTATTACTTGGAGATCTCCCCATTACCTGAATATCTTGAATAATAAATTTGAATTGAGGTGACCGTTCAGTCCACGTTTTCACCAATTCCATTGCGTTATCAAAATTCTTCACATACTCTCCATACATCTTGAGGAAAGGAGCTAATTTTTGCAAAATATCTCCAATTCTGGGGGTGGTAGTCCTGCAAAGTAAGAGGGTGGAATCTCAGAGCAAACAGGAAAGAAAAAAAGTCACACAAGGTTATAAAATGATTTCAAGCGTTTAATAGAAAATCCTTCTGTTAGGGATCACCTCATATAGAGTTCCAACATAACAATTAAAACTGACCAGAATTAACATAGAGTGGTTGTATCCTCTTTGACGATATAAGCATTACAGGTCATGTAGAGCACTAAAGAAAGAAGAGCTATGTAGAATGAAAAACTTGAAAGGTTTTGTTTACAAAAAATGGCCTAATTTATTTTATTTGCAGTTCCTTAAGACTACCTTATCTTCTTCTGACCATACTTTACCCTCTAAACATTGTTTGTTTGATGACTAAATCCATACTGTACAGCTTCCCTTCTGTGCCTTATATAAATACATGTATTTACAACTTTTAAAAACCATTATTTATCTAAGAAAACCTATGAAGTAGAGAGAAACCAAGGGTTCCAGTCTTTTGTGAGAATTTTCCCGCATCTTCCATACTGATAGCATCTTCAAATAAAACAGAGTAGTAAAGAAACTGATGGAGAGGCAGAGAGAAGCTGTACTCCCGATGCACACAAAGAAAGCAGAACGGCACACATGCATCTCTGAGAACTACAATATGAAACACGTTTCACATTTCATTTTCAAGGACAGACTCAGCAACTCAGTATCTCTGGACTTCTGAAAGTCTGAAATCTATGTTGTGGTACTGGTCTAAAGTGTAGCAATCTACTGCAATTACTTCAGCAGTCTACTGTAAAACACCACCTCTCCAAGAGAAAAAGTTATGCAGAAGGGAAAAGTTGTTTGAACAGTGAATATTGCCAGGACTGGCAAAGGCTGGTCCAGCTCCAGCTGCCTCCTTGGGGGCAGAGGGTACCTGTGTAAGACCTGGCAGAGGTCTGAGCTACTGCTGGGCCTGGCAACTAGAGAAGAGGACAAAATAGGGTGGGAAGTGGGTCTCTGAAATCACCAAGGCTCTTCGCCCTTAATTAGCTTCACATATTTGTTCAACCACTCTACATATGCAAGCAGCCATACTTTCAAAGGCAAGCTAGCAATTTAAACCAAAAACCCTCTCCTTTGATTCACTGAATACCATTTCCCTGGGTTGTCATTTTATTGCAATGCATCTTATTTTTAAACTGAAAATAAAATACAAATCATGCTGATTCCAACAGAACCGAAGAAATTGTGAACACATTTCTAAAGGTCACCAGAAAAAAAACCCCACAGACATTGAAGTTTTCTGATAAATTTATCAGATAAGTAATCATAAAATTTTGCAATTAAAAAAAAAACTTAAAGCAGAAAAGACTGTGGCAATCCTTTGTATCTAAAGCAACTGGCACCAAAAAATACTTCTACTTAACTGTTTCACACCTATTACTAGACAGATATTAAAAGAAAATGCTAAAACTTTTATAAACCGAGAAGTAGGAACAGTTTGCTGTGCCTGCTCCTTGGATACCTATGGCAGCTCATTTACACAGGGTGCTGCAATTTCACTGTCTCTGAAGTTAAAAAAAATTTCACAACTAGTCTTCATGCAAGGCCCTTATATGTCCAAAGACAGGCTGTAACAACACAAATTCGTCATCATTTCAGGTAAGAAAGACAAGGTCCACGTCACACAAAGAGCTCCGAAAAAATAGGAAGGACAGGGGAAGTTGCAGAAAGCAGAACCTTCTGAGAGCAGCATCCTCCCTTGAGGGACTTACACATAAATAGTTCATCTCACTTAAACACTACGCACCATGAGCCAAAATACGAAGTTCTACTAAATTCTGTCAAGTCAGGACAGTTCCTGTTCTCTTGGATAGAGAGATCAGAAAGAGAACTATTACCATGGACCCAAATCCACTGCACTATTGCCAGACAAAAAAGATAGCATCATTATATGGTCAAGAAATAGGACTTCACGTTGTAAGGCAGGCCCAGAAACACTTTGTATTTCCGTGTTATCAGACCACAATGGTATTCACATTTGCATTCTAAAAGCTCAAACATGAAACCACTGACTTACTAATCATGATTTGTAGCATCTCATTTAAAGCTGTCATGGCTGCAAGGAAGGTAAGCAAATGTCTGTAAAATCATGGCACAGCAAAGGTGACTACAGAACGACTGCTTTCTTTTTCCAATATACAAGCTAACAGGCATCCAACAAAACTGAAAGTTTCAGTTTCAAAGCAAAACAAATCATATGAGTAGGTCAGCTCTGTAATTGCCACAGATTCCAAGACTTTGTGTTGAAAGAGTGAAGTGATTTCTTCACCAACCCCCACCCCCACCCCAAGGCTATCACACTGTGTTCTTAATATTCTTCCCCACGTTTCTGCTATTGGCCATCCCTGGGTACAAAAGACAGAGTTAGATGGATATTTTATTTGATGTGGGATCACTGTTATGCTCTGTTATGCTCTCTTCATGGAAAATATATTGCAACAAGGCTGTTTCCAGTGTTTTCAAGCCATATGTTGTAAAAGAGATATTCAGCTCCAGCTGTTGCTCAAGTCATTCAAAATGCAACTGCCAGACAATTTCATTTCCACGCAATAAGCTTAGATTCACAATGCGTTTTCTTCTAACAAAGAAGAATCTGCTTCTGATCTGCTTTCCCAGTTTCAAAAGCTATATATTTTTAACTTAAGTTTTCAAAACAAACCAAAACTCAGAGAAAAAGTCAGAAATTTTTATCCAGCTATTTTTATTAGAAACTAAAGAACAATAGAAGAAGTATATAAACCAAACAATAGAACATACTTAAGAATTTTCTATGTCCGCTTAAGCGAACTGCTGAGGAAAGTGAACTCTATCTGGCAGAAGCTGTTGTTTCAAACACTGGTGATGGAGACAGAAAATTATTGCGGACTTTCCTTTCAGCAACGATCAGAAATTGTTATTTTCAACTGCACCCTTTCTTCTAACTCCTCCCAAAAGCATAATGTTTTAAGGAAATTTAAAGAAGCTGTCTCAGGTACAGCACAGAGGTTGTTTCCAAGCAATGGGGAAAAGATAATATCCTTGTGATGCAGTTTCTTAGTTTTGCACTAACAGGCAAAGTTCATCTGCAAAAGCACTTTTCAACCTTTGAAGCTATATAATTATACACACGTTATTAGTGTGTAATTTAGCATTTTGCAAATACATAAGGTAGTGCAACCTATCTTCTGTGAAGTGTCTAGAGCAAAATTTTAAGAGTATGTCACAAAGTTAATTTCAAATATATATAGCACTGACGTAGTATAGCATAAGCTGCTTTTTAAATGTCATTGGCCTAACTTAAACTCCACTTCTCATGAATATGCACTCTATTTTAATCCAGGCATTCATATTTCCTGTCAGATTTTTTCAATTAATCAGAAGAAAAGGGTAGATTTACCTTACATGGTCATTTTGCAAGGAACATAAGTTAAGGTGTAAATGTTGCTACATTCCATGATGCTTAGGTTTTATGTACTTTCTTGCATTATACACTATACAGAGCTACCATGTGTTTGTGCATGGGAACTATTCTATTTTAAAGAATCATCATTTTAAAGGGGAATCACCTTACTGAGTCAGGAGATATATAGCTTGTTGTCTAAAGCACCACTGTGTGGTCTGAGGTATTTTTGTTTATGCCACAAGAATGCATTATTTCTTATTTTTAGTGTGAAAGTGTAACTGGAAATGACATCTGGACAAACACTAGAATTCCTCACAATAAACCCTAGATAACATGGAATACAGCAACCAAACAGGTGCTGAGGTGAAACAACTGGATGAAACAATATTAATAAATTTTTATTGGTTTTTTTTGTTTGTTTGTTTGGATTTTTAAATGAGGTGTCCCCTTTTCCCAAATAAGTTAGGGAAGCAACAAGGGTTTGGGACTTTCTTTTTTTTCCTTTTTATCTCACAATTACTTGAGGCACCAAAAACCACATGGCGATATTTTAGTATCTCCAGAATACTATACACCAAGGCTGGAGAAAGATACTATAGTAGTACATGATCATTACAGAGTATATTTACACCTCAGCTATCCTTCTTGCTTGCTCCAAATTGAGGTCCTATCAAGAAAAGCTGAGGAAAAAATGTCGCCAAAACATTCCTGACATGGATGTCGATTTCAAACAGAAAAACAAACCACAGAAAACCAAAAATATATCCCACCTTACTATAGAAAGCAATAATGACAAAGGTTACTGTGCCACAAGGGTAGCA
This sequence comes from Pandion haliaetus, assembly GCA_013401275.1. NCBI lineage: Eukaryota > Metazoa > Chordata > Aves > Accipitriformes > Pandionidae > Pandion > Pandion haliaetus. Next base: position 18,843 of record VYZV01041034.1, on the reverse strand, counting down.
CAAAACACATACATGTTATTTATCTCAATTTTGTATTCTGTGCAATGAATTCATCAGGTAGCACGATTTCAGTCCGAAGCTCTAATTCAGCAAGGCATCTAATCATGAGTAATCTCACTGGCTTCAGCGAGGTACATGGCCTTTATTTTGATCAAATGATGTAAGTCCTCTACTGAGTCAGATCCTGGAAGAACTGATGTTCTCCTACCCACACTACTTCCTGGGCCTGGCGCACTTAATTATGAAGGTACCTTCCCTACCTCAACCCTCTGACAGAGTTTCTACAGACACAGTTTTAATAGTATATTAACCAGTGAATCGCCTCTTACCATTCTTGCATTCTTTTCTCAAGTTCTGGAAGTAAGAATTTACTGTGGAAGGCATTTATCGATGAGATGTTAGAAAAGATTTTGTTAATCACTTCAGCTGGAAATGAACCTCTGTTGGCTTCCTCAAGGAGTCTGGAATAGAACACCTGCAATACAGAAAAAGAGCCCCAGACCTATCAGCCTACCGCTCCACTGAGGCAAGATTAATATTTCAATAAAATAGACAGGTAATGACAAACTAATTTATTGTCTTTCCCTCACCAGAAGTTACAAGCTTCTCCTTCCCTTACACGCCAGTTTTATTCCTTGTGAGCCAGGAAAGCAGTGCAGGCAGAGCAGACGTAAGGAAAGCCAAACTGAAGTAGTGCCATTTTGAATTGACTCCAGGCACCTTGACTGTTTTAACAGCTAGATCATCTCAGCTTTCCCAGTCTTCCAGTCATATTTTCCACTCCTGTTTTCTTTTCAATTAGCATGATGTCTGATCACCATTAGCCCAACCACTCTCCTTTTATGCTGTATCCCCTTATCCTTTTGAAATCAAAGTAGCTGGCAGACTATGAGCGGTCCCCACATACCATTTAAAGCACAAAAGGAGCGCAGTTCTGATTGGACTCTAATCTCTTTAAAACAAAACCAACCTCTTTCCCCATCAGCAGGCTTTACCTGACTAGATGCAGCTACAAAATGGCTAGAGACATGTGCAGCTGTTAATGGGGACACCACATAAAACGGTGCTTATGGGGAGCTATGGTCCCTCTATCTCCCTCTCCCATGTTTGAACAGACTGCATCTCCCTAGCAAGGGCTTCGGAAGTTTGGGTAAGCACTTGGGAAAGAAGAAAAAAGTCTGAAGACAGGAACTTTGATAATCCCAACTGAGACAGCAAGTGTCTTAAAAGGAAAAAAGCCATACACTTTCACATATGCTTTAAAACATGCTCACTTTGCTGCATCTCCAAGAGGACAGCTAGTTAATTTTGACAAGTTACTTTGAAGACTGTAATGGTTACACAACTTTTTAACCAAGTTTAGAAACATAACACAGTCCCTTCCCCATCTTCTGCCCTCCTCTCATTAGCAGCAGTTGAGCAGCTGTGCTTGAAACTAATTTTTCAGAACTCTGTCCAGGTAATATTTGGAAAACAGACATAGGAGTAATGCACTTAGGAAAATAATTGTACGTTACCCATCAGAAAAAACTATGAATGAAGTAAACATTTTCCTTTTTTATTTTTAAACTTCTCTGAATCAGAGCTCTTTTTTCTGCAATACTTTGTCTTTTAAAACACACCATATACCCATCCCAATGTGGGTCTGCTAGGTAAATCCACTTTCATGAGGACAATTACTTTGATCCCCAAGTAACCTGAACAATTATTGTATCAGTTG
>VYZV01041034.1:0-17108 GCA_013401275.1 Pandion haliaetus | reverse complement strand
CTGAACAATTATTGTATCAGTTGAGACTTTTTACTTTTCACCAACAGTTTTTAGAAGACATACACATTAGACCTGAGAAATTTAAACAGTGATGTCTGAGAAAAATACCATGGAGTAAGGCAATGCAAAGCTATAGGTATCCAGGTAAAATGGATGTAAGTGTTATGTGAGAAAGTAAACACAAATTAAAAAGGAAAATACTCAAGAACTACAGACTTTCACATTTAAGAAATATGTTTGATTCTACAGAGCACAAGAATTCAACCCTTTCATTGCCAAGAAGAGTAATTTCTGTTCACTTCAGTAGGATTTAGTCTAAACGTGTAGTGGGAAAATACGGGATATACAGTTTAGAATGGGCATCTTCCTAGGTTCTTTGACACTAAAGAAAAATTCTGATCAGGTGGCTCAAATTTGAAAGATTTAGTAATTTTCTAGTGGGTGGGCAATTTCAGTATTATAAAATGAAACCCTTCTCCACTTCACCAGAAGCCAAGAAATTGTTATACATCCTCGTTGTTGGAAGGGCTACCAGTATGCAGTGCTATTGCTTATGGTGACATCTACGCACACAGAACATATTGCATTAATAGCCACAAAATTCTGGTATTTTTAAAAATGTTGCGTTCTTAAAATAGAAACACAGGCAAAGTTATGTGGCAAGAGCAAACGACTGACTGGAAAAGTCAGTGGAATGTGGAAAACATACTACCTCTTATGTAATTTATATACACACTTATGCATAGCCATTCAAGTGAGTTCAAGGCAAGACAGTAAAAACAAATTCAAGAAAAATGTACCCCATCTAGGAGGTCAAGTCGGCTAACGTAGGCTTTTTCTGTTTGCAGAAGTTCACTGGCAATTTTGTGACGTTTCTGTTCATCTGTCTCCTGGAGGAAAATAAAAAGAGCTCTTAGGATACTGGAGAAAACATAATTTAATACTAAAAAAATGTTGAAAAGATGTATGATTTCCTTACAGTCCAAAAAGCAACTGAAATCCAAGCTTCACATTTAGTAATAGACAACCCATTTTGAAAATACAAACTTTCCAGCAGTTTAATCAACAAATACAGAAGTCAAAGAAGGATAAAAATCAAACTGCAGAGCAAAACTCAAAGCCTAAAACATTTAATATTTCCCAGTTTGTACAGGGATCTTTGCCAGAGCACCAACTCCCTACTTAACAGATCAGCTCACATCCTGGTAATCAAGTACCACTGACCTTTCAGAGCTGGAAGAACTGATTTGCAGAGTACGAGGGAACAGATGGGATTAGTTGGTGTTCGCCCCCACCCACCATTTCAAAAGTTAATTGAACTGCATGTTCTTTGCACCACAGAATTGTTGAAAAATACCGTACAAAATGTTTTATGTTCATCAACACACTCATTGCTGATTAACTTTTGATGCAATTAGAGGACTCCGTCGCTAGGTCTTTATGTAAGTCACTTTTATTTCTTACAGGAAGTTTTCACTTTAAAGTCTTTCATTCCTCAAAAATATATTTTCGATTCTTCTGCTGAACAGAAACTTAAAAACATTCATTCAAATTTCAATATTAAACTAAATGTTAGAATACAAAACTATGAGCTGCTATGAGAAGTTACTTCAAACAATGAAAGCACAGCCTTCTACAATACTAAAACACTAGAGAAATGCCTCATGCTCACAAGTGTCAGCTTCAACAAAATGACACTTCCATTACAAGAGTTTTCTTCCAGATCTAGTGCTAGCGCTGAAAAGTGTTCACATCTAATGACAACCCAGTCTTTCCTAAGTAAATGGCAGTCTTATCACGGTGCTTATGGGAAAGTGGTAATTTTTTAGACAAAACACAGAAAGTCTTCATAAAAAAAAACCCAAAAAATAAAGAGGAGAGCTTGAAAGAGTTATTTCTGATTTCAAACTGCACACTGCTTCCCACAAGAGTATGATAAATATTTGCAACTACATTTATAAAGATGGTTTGCAGAATACTGAATGCTAAAGTACAGTCTTTTCATTTAAAGGACTTCAGTGGCTTTTTTCCCCTTTTCAGTATTCAGTAAGTATTCCAAATTTGAACGCATTTCAATTCTAACCTGCAGTGTTAACAGTCACACTGCTACATGGCAAGCATCCTCCCTAAATACAGGCTTTCAATAGGGACTTCAAAGCTGTTCGTTAAATCTGTTTAAATCAGCATAGCAACCACAGTAACCTACAGAATAGCATTTTAAGTGCCGTCAAGAGACATTGCAGGGAGCTGGAGGATTAGCTATTACAGCTACAGCATGCCATTTAGTGCAGCCATTTACGAGGTATCTCACATGTGGACTCGAGGCACAAAACCACAAGACTACCAGTTCCTTGGCAATTTTATTTTGGTTTCTCTCCCCAAAACCCCACTTTGTCCCTGAAGCACAGCTACAGAACCAATGTGCAATTTTCAGAAGATTACTTGAACTAATTAAGAGAGGGAAAACCACGCAGAGCAGACTCAAAAATATCACACAAAATAAGGAATTGGGAAAAAGCATTTAATCCTCACTCCTAAATCCCTCTTACTCTCCCACTATACTCTGACCCCAGCTTTCCCATCCACTCAGTATCAACCTTATAAATCTTCCTAATTTTTAAACCTCTGTCTCCTTTCTATATCAATCGTACTACCTGACAAAGGAACCTTCTATGTGGGAAAAAAAACCACACCACAGATAAGTTATCTTTTAATCACAGTGGCATGTTCTTATTCCAGCATAAGAACATCCACCTAAAGGGTTATATCAGTGCAAGAATAAAATTGTATCACTAGCTTCCTTTTAGGGAAGACCTCGGTTTCCCACCCCAGCATCTCAATATCTGCCCATGTTACATGAACACCCAGCTGTGTTTTCTACTACTAGCTCCATCCTCCTCACTACTCATTTACCCATTTCAGTGTCTTATACCCGAAGAAAAGCACCTGGTTTCCACAAGGTCACTCCAGCTCCCTTCCTGTCACAAACAACAGGTCACAGGTTACTTTGTTGGTTGTGGCATCCATCTCCTGAGGAGCTTTCCTTGATGGAAGCGGTGGCCACTTGTCCTGAGCACACAGGGTGAACTGGGACCAGATGCATAGGTGAACGCATGGGTCCTGGCCACGCCATGCTACACAGCAAGGCATATTTGTGAGAAAGACTCACCGTTGTGCAAAGCCAGTGCTGCAGCTGGCGTACATGGGTGTATAAATATATATTTCTTTCCTGCTTTCAGGGAATTCCTTTGCAGCCATCCCAACTCTGCCGCAGCACACACCACACTGTGCTGCACCTTTACCTGCACCTTTATCGCCAGCTGCCTGCCCACCCGCCCCTCCTTGAAGCAGGCATGCAGGGAGCAGCCAAGCTGTGGGCTCGGGGCAGGCATACCCTGAGAAGGGGCTCAGCTTCTGCAGAACCAAATTTGGCTATTCCGAGTAGCAGGAAGCAACTCTTACAACATAATTTGGAAAGAAATCCTGAATGATGTTTGTGACAGTGAGAATGACATGGAGCTTCAACAAAAGAGCCTTCAAAAACCTTGTGAGATAATGGAGGAAAATTCTTAAAAGAAAAATCTTTAAAAACCGTGGCAAACATTAAGTTAGTATTCAACTTCTGAGAACTTCAATGCTTCTCTAAAGAATGACTGTATGAAATCTAATCATTAACAGTAAAAGGGAATTTTAATACTCTTCTAAGTTACAAGTTAAGCTTTATTTTCACAGGATATAACCATAAATGCACACACCTCTTCTCACAAGTAGGATAATAAGATAATAGAAATGAAACTATACCTAACAACATGACAGCGATGCTGAATATTATTCACTCCTATTTAGGCGTAGCCCTTGCCCCAAGGGCTTTGCAGTAATATATTAAGCAACACAGATAGTGTGAGAGATCTAGAGCATGAACAAGTATCATTCAATCCATGTTGTGCTTGTTTGTTTGTAATGCTGAGTTTGGTCTAGAGTAAGAGTGGGTTTTTCTCTTCTAAAACCATTCATATCATAGCTGCTTCATGATCCAAAGCCTTCTTCCCTAAGTATTGGGAATATAAATGTACATCTCCAGCAGAATTTAAGATTTTCTTTAGTCTCTTGAGTCCTCAGTTTCTGAAATCAAGGAAAGCACTAAGTTGCACAAGAACTGCAATGAAAATCCTGAGTGCTACCATTAGCGTCTGGCATATTAACTATATACAATGGTCCATTGCAGAAATGATGGGTGAGTTTCCTGCACAGCAACCAAGAAAAGAAGTAAAGATCCTGGTATCCCTAACAAAGTGATTCTTCTCAAAAGGATTTATGTGTTTATATTGGGTGCTAAAGACATACAGCTTTGTTCATGATTTACTGCTGCTAAAGAAGACCATTAAATTGTAGAACCATGAAGATGCTGGTAGAGCCTCTCAAGTGTTGCAATAAAGATTTCTTGGCAGAAAGTTAACTTTGCAACAAAGTTTCACTCTACTTAAATCAAAACTTCACCTTACATTTACAAATACATGATCTCCACCAGGTTTTGCATCAGAGTCCTCAACACTGCCATTAAGAGAAGACATCAAGTAAGGACTTTAATAAAGATGCACAATGGATTCTTCTGCATCTGCGGCATGCATGCAGCCTATATCCTCATTTCCTACCAGTCTCACAACAAATACCAAAGCATTTGTCTTCTTGACTTCAGTTAGCTCTAGCAGCAGATTTCTCACAAGATGTTATTCAGGAAGTTGATTGATTGGGCTGTTCTTGTACTATTCAGTCACTGCGTTTTAGGCAAACCAAGCTGTATGACAGAAGATGCTTCTGCTGCAAGGCAAGAAACTTTTCACTTTTAATTGTCTTTTTGCTTGTGGTATTTGTGGTCTGTGACTATCAAGCTAATTCAGTAAATAAGAAAAATAAAGCATACTCTACTTCGGTCATTCGGTCATGGGGAAAATGTTTCAGAACACTGCCAAATTTACTGAGTTTTGTCTCAACTTTTCCAGAACCTGCAATAATCTGACTTCAGTCAGATCTACAGTCGTAAGGGGAAAAAAAATAATTGTAAGAGCAACATTATTTCAAAATGAGCTTTCTTTTCCAAGTCTAAAAAGTAATTTCTCCTCTAGTTTTGCACCATTCCCCAATTTAATTCACCCTTTCCAGCAGTGGACTTAGTTTACTTCTGCTGTACATGTATGCATTTGCAAAGAGATAGCATCACTTTTCTCTCTTCCCTGACTTAGGAAATATGGCATGCAAGAGACAAAGAAGATACTTCGCATCAGTATCAAAATACATGTATCAGATGCATAATTTAAAGTTTGTCTATGACTCACATGCATCTGCTCCTATTTCTTTTACTCAATTGTACCTACACTTGCTTAATTAAAAAGGGCAGAAGAGTGCTGTTAGTCTGTGCAATGCAACTTCAACTGGACTGCATCCCAGTTTTAAGATTCTTTACTAAGTGGGCGCTTAGCAAAATCACAGACTGTCCAAATGCTCTTACTTCTTCCCAATGCCTGCTTGGATGCAGAAACAGCTTAAAGCTCTGCCAGACCTCTCCTGTTCCTCATCACCCTCCCCCTATTCCAGACAGCATGGCAGCAGCTACTTAGACCTCCACAGGGCTGATTTCAATCTCTAGGTTGCATTAATCCAAACTAAATCAGTGTTTGATTTTGTAAAGTTTGATCCTTAGATCAGTCTGTGGTAGACATGCTGCTTAATCTCACTAGACTAAAGGAGATGTCCTTGTATCGCAAGCAAGCTGGTATCTCGGGAAGTGCTGCTGTGACCCAGTTCAGTTTTACAGATCCAGTTCTCCACCAATGCTGACTTAAGAGTCATCTTGCATGGGTGTGGTTTGTTTCAGTTTTTTTACCCTTCAAGCACCAGAAAAAAAAATATATCTCGTAGCAGTCACATTACACCTCACAATTTGACTCTTGGTCAACACAGAACAGATCACGTGTTGGTCACCAGCTCAAAGACAGATTTTGATGAGATTGCTGCCATTAGCATTTGCCCAGTTCCTTCCTGGACTTTACAACAGAAGTGCCTCCCATTTCTGCTTTTTCCTGAAAATGCTGCCAGCACCTTACTGCGTAACTTGGGTTCAAGCTTAACATCATTGCCCATGGAGCATTGAGCACTTTATTGGCAGAGAGAGGGGAAACAGGCATTACGGAACAGGAGATAGAAACATAATGACAGGTGTGGCAGGTTAAAGGTGCCTTGGACCATGACCAGGCTTATGTTTAGATGGGAATAATAACGTTCATTCATAACTGGCAAAAACAGCCCCTAAAACAAACAAGAAAATCCACACAAACCAGCCCCTTGTCATTACCCAGAATATTTTATCCTATAATGCACGAGAATTTGAGACCCACCTCTCCCACACACAGAATTTCCCCTCAAGCATGTACGTATGTGACCCCTAGCTATCCAAACTCCAGGGCTTGGAGAGGTCTGTAGTTAACTGATGCAGGTGTACTCCTAACAAGCAGTGACAAGCTTTATCGGTGCTCAGCTGTTTGTTAGGCTCTGCAGTGAAGAGGAAGGCCAGGAGAGTCCGGTCCAGCCCCCCCTACCATGACTCACACATGGCACAGCTGGACCAGAACTGTTAATGATGTTCACTGGCCACCAATGAATGCTTCAGTATGAGAAGGCAAACTGCATGATAAACTTTTAGAAGTGGAAATATGCACAATTTTTGAGCAATTAATTTCCCAAGACAGATTTTCTTCCACCCACTTACTTCCCATAATTATTTAAAACCTTCCTTACGAGGAAGCTCGAATTCATCACGATATAAGTTCTTCTTGCTAACAAGGCATATATTTAGTATAGTCTGAACCTTGCATCTGTCCGATAGCTAGCAGACTGCCACTGCCTTTCCAGCTTTGACTTGACAACTACATCCAAGTTAAGGATTCACATGACAGTTCTGCCTGAAGCCCTGTCGCTGCAGTTTACTATACATAGAATTCTATTTTATATACACCACTAACGTGTCCCTTGTAGTGTGGCACAGGTGAAGCACAGTGCTAAACATGTACACATATTTCAGTTTCATTTTTTTTTAAACCTCGAATAGCTAATGGAAAGGAGAGGGGGGAAAGAAGTAAAGGGGGGGAAAGGCAAGTAAAACTTTTTTTTTTCCCCTGTCTTTTTTTCAGAGGAAAAATAACCAAAAGATTTTCAACTTTCTGACCTGCTCTTGGAAGCTTATTTTTCTAAATAAAAACCTAGAGAAAATACACAAATAGCAAGAATGAAACAATTTCTCTTTTTACCTTTGTTTCTACAGGTTGATCTTGCTTACTGATTTCCTCAGTTGGTTCTTCCTTCACATTAGTATTAATTTCTAGAGTTTCATTTTCAGATGGGAGCAGTGTATCACTGCTTAGAGTCCTGTAGCAGCTGTTAAGCATCTGTCCTTCACAGGCAGTCATACTTTGCAATGACTCTCTGGAAATACTTTCTCTTTCCCCATTTATCAACCTGTTGTTGATGGCATTATCTGGAACTGGGGTGGATATAGCGGAGCCACGATCTGGTAATCTCCTGTCCTCATCTTCTGTCTGGTCTTGTGGTACTATTCCGTTGGCTGTGTGTAGCTGTGCAACCTGAGTTTTGTCGGTATTACTGTTTCCCTGTTTTTGTAGTGGGTGCTGGGAGGGGAGTTTTGGCTGAGGTGATGGTGTTGACCCATATCTTCCTTGAGATTTAGAAATGTGGAGAACAGAGGAATCTTTCTTCAAATCACTAGGATTTAACGGGCTAAAACCACCAAATAAAACATAGATGAGAGAAAAGTTAAACATGGCATTATACAAAAAACCTGGTATGGGGAGTAAGAGAATTGCACCATATAAACAATTCCTCCCAAATAATTTTTTCCTGTATTAATATTAGGAAGTTCAGGCCATCGAGACTTGAACGGCATTATTCCATTGAAACACACACAAACATGCATCTCTTACTGGAAACCCAGAGTGCCGCCCATATTGATTCATGATATCCTCATGTATCTTGAATCTCACTTTTAAAATGGAAGTCAGCATTATCAGCTACACATAACAGACAAAGGAACCCAGGCACCAATACATGAAGCAACTTGCCCAAAGTGTCCCAGTAGATTATGGCAGAAATGGGAACAGACTCATAGTCTCCTACGTCCCAGTCCAATGCTTAAACTAACAAGCAGCCTGTTCCCTAATTGCTGCTCAATTATACAAAATGCATGAAAAAGGTCCAAGAACATTTAGCATCCCTTTCCTTAGTTCAGCATATTACAAGAGGACCTTTAAATTCTTATCCCATTTCTTCCCCCAGTTTCCTTATTTAGCAGCATCCTTTCGTCACGCTGCAGCTTTTCTGAAGGTTTTTTCCTCCACATTTTATCTCTGCTTTAAATACGTTATCCTTTGTTCATACCTTTTACTATCTTTCGCTGTTTTATTTTTGAGATTTTGACTTTTAGGCCAATATAAATGGTAGTCTACTCTGTAAAAGTGCTTGGCTTCATTATATATATATATTCATATATATATATATTCATAGTTTAAAAAAAAATAAAAATAATTGGAACCAAAATAAAACCTATACATTTTTGTCTGAGGTACATTTAACAAGCCATATTAAACTTGCAAAACAATACCATGACTGTCCTCTAACATACTGTTCCTAGTATGGACCGTTAATCTTTGGGAAAGATGAAGACTGCTTATAAACTGTATGTTTAGTCCTTATTTATAGGACAGTTTACACAAATATTGTAAAAGTATTCTGCACTTTCATACACAGAGCTCAAAAAATATCTTACACTGGCTTTGTCTTCTTCCATCATAGAAAAAAAAAATTAAATCAGTTTTCCTTTAGTCGTGTAAAAATTATGCCTTTTTTAAAAAATAAGCTTAACTCCAAGACAGAATTAATTTACACTTTTCAATTGCATATACACAGCAAAGAGGTTTAGTTAACTTTTTGCCATGCCTACATGTTTGTGGGCTGTACAAACTAACGAAAATAAGTTATCATAATTGACAATCACAGTTTGCAGTTCATGAACATGCTACCTAGTCACCTGAAGACCAATAATTAAAAGTGAAGTTCACCTTCCTGGAAGACACATATTTTGTGAGTTGAGTTCATTCAAAAAACAGGAATTGCTTCCATGGCCACAGCAGGGTATTCCAGAACTTGGCATGCTAATTATGGAAGTTTCTTATAAGCAGAGATCGTAGAGTTGAGGAAAATTTAATCATTGGACAGATATTATTGGGTGTACTTAATGAATGTTGTTGGCCAAAAAGCAACACAGCTTCCCCTAGTCCCCAAAACAAAATGACCCTACTTTTAAAAGTCTACAAGTAAGAAAGTTTTCCTTTATTTCTTTATAGCTTCCTTTAATTGCATAATATTGAAAAAGTTCCTGTACAATGCAGCAGGCATGTCTAGGAGGAAGAAATGTAGGGCCCGTTGGTGTAGGGCACAATGAACCTGTGGAGTTTCCTTTCAGAAAGGATAAAATTGTTTTTCTAAGGATACTACACTGTTAAAAAGACTTGGGTGATGCTTTGGAGAAAGCCTGGGAAACAAAGTGATAACAGGACTAGAGACCTGTGCTAGAAGAATTCACAGGACCTCCAGTGCTGCAGTAATTTCTTTTTCCCATCTTTGAGCAGCTGTCATGACAGACTGCAATTAAGTCTCTTCCTAATGACAGAAGTTTCCTACAGATGAAGCTCTGAAATGATTTCTGTTCCACTAGAGAAACATACTTTTACAATGCTCAGCTGCTTCTGTATAAAGGACTAAGTTTCCCCCATCTTGAGGGGAAATTCTTTCAACGAAAGTCTTAATACTCTGGCTCATCAGAAGGACGTGCTCTGTTGTACACCATGCATTCACTCCCACAGGGGGCATCCCTTCAGTACATCAGTATGCTGAGGAAACACAAGCAAGCCACGTCCCAAACTTGCAACACTCAGCCGTCACCAGACTGTTTCTTGGGCTGTTCCTCTGTCATGGGCTTTCTGGAGGGTTGCTATCTTTATACAGAGCAGATATATTCAGAACTTATGTTTCAGAGCTTATAATGCTTGTCGCATACATCTAATTAAAGACACACAGGTAACACTATTTTGTGAAAGCAGAGTTCACTGTGGCTCATGTTTCTCAAAGTTCCAAATGCTTCCTGTAAAAGGCAGTATCAATACTCATGAACAACAAGCTATTCCACCGAAATCACCAAGTACTACAATGCAAACAGTTCAGAGAATGTACGCCATATCAATACAAGTAACTCGTACAGTTCACCCTCTTCACATGAATGATCTGAACAGGTTAAGACAGTATAAAAGGAAAATCAGGATTTCAGGTTTTTCTATTTGCTTGTAAAAGTAAATATTTTTTTCTGCAAGAACAAAATAATTTAAGATTAGCTCCAATGTTTCATTCTAAAATCAGCACTTATTTCAAATTCCTGACGTTTTTCAGGATATTTTAAAAATGCTACAAGTTTGTTTGTTTGTTTTTTTGTTTTTTGAAGAAAAATTAACACTAGCACCTTACAAAAAAGCACACCTTGTACAGGCCAAACAGACAACTGCCTTGCACCATTACAAAACGTGCAGTTTTGCCATCAACTCCTCTGGCAGGGATGGGTTTGAGCACTACCACAGTACCAACAGTCTTCCTCGCAGGTTCAAGTTCCAACAATCCACACACAACAGTTACAAAACAATTCAAATTCCATTACATACCTGCCTCCCTCAAAACGATTGATGAGATCTGACACTTTACTGGACTTTTCCTTTGTGACACTAGAAACAGGGGTGGGTGTCTCTTCCTCCATTCTTGGTTTCTGATTTGATAAAGCTTTATGCCTAGGGGTTTGGTATGTAACAGGTGACACCTTCTGCAGATGAATTGGCTTTGGAGGCACTGCAAACAACAACAACAATCATCAATTGCTCATGAACTGCTCCTTTGAACTGCCAGAACATACATGAGATTTTTGCCTAAGAACTTACTACAGTAATGAAGAAGAGATGCTCTTGGCTTTACTTAACCTTAAAGATGCTTTATGAATACAGGGACTTCATAAAGTTTTTTATCCACTGTCTGGTATCAGGCATCTTGTTATATTTCTTGGATAAAAGCCAAACCACATACTACTTGAACAAGCTAGAAGATTAGGGGCTTTTCTTGTTTGATTGTTTTTTATAGTGTACTGTAGTAAACACATGTGGCTTCCGTAAGAGCAGGTTTTATTGTAAAAAAGAATTAAGCATAATCAAAGGATCTAACTGTGCTGTGGAGCTCAAGAGAGATTTAAATTACTGCCCCAAAACTCTGGTGCTCTTTACGTTCTCCCTCATGACCTCAATAACAGTCAGTAGAAAAGGTTTTTGCCTTCAGCTTTGAGCTTCCTTTACTCACGGAACCTTTGTCTATTTATACTGCTGAAAACCTGGCCCCCTGAAAATATTTTTTATTCTTCTTGATTTTTCCTCATCCCTACCATAAGTGCTTCCAATTAGATTGTTAATGATCAGCCACTGTTTACTACAGCAGTCACTAGAACACAAAAGACAAGGTGACACATAAAGCAAATAAAGTCACAAGTGCTGGGGATCTTTAACTTTTATCCCTTTACGCGACTATGCAGCATTTGTGGGCAGCAAGAGTACTTCACAGACAGGGCCCGAATGTGTTCAACTATCAGAGCAACGCACCTCCCGCTCCATCAAAAAGAGACTTAAGGGAAAGGTCCTTAATTCCAAAGAACACAACTCTGTTCACTCCCACACACACTCCCAAAACATACTGTGGGGAAAAGTGAAAGCATTTGATATGAAATTGAAAAATAAAGACTATATCTACCCTTTAATAAAAGGCAGGCACAAATTGGCAGGAGTAGGCAATGCCCTGCCAGTGGAACTGGCGGCCCCAGGGGCTCGGCTACCATTCCACAGGCACCACGCTCCAGTGTGCCACAGACACCAGCCCTCCAGTAACTACAAAGACCTACAAGGGAGCAAACATGAAAGGAAGGAGGACAGGAATTGGCATTAGGAATCACGTGCGACTCTCATGATAGAAAAATAAGCACTTGTACAGGATACACAATAGATGGATGTGAAAAAGCCATGTTCCTTGCACTGCTGACTCTAGAATAGCTTACTGACTTACCCTGGAAAACCTGTGCACCACAGGAATTAGCTTAAATTCCATCAACTGACATTTGAAAGTGTTGTTGAAAAAACTCTTGCTAATATACTATCACAGACTATGATAAACCTGAAGGAACACCTGATAAAGGGCAACTTTCCATCTCTACCTTTCATTACATTTAAAGGAGGTAATATTCATCTGTGCTTCCAATAACGTTAATTGCACTTAAATGGGATTATAGTGATTGCTGCAGTCTGAAAAGTACCATGAGAGACTCTATGAAGAAATGAATATATCACAAAAAGCTTTAGACTTCAACCATATCAACTGCAAATGCTGATAAACGAAATAATCAGAGGGAGAAGAAAAGAATTACTGTAGATAGTTGCTTTTCCTGTGTATATACGTATCTTTGGTCCTTTCAAGCTTTATTTTATATTTCTTAACATAAACAAAAAAGCAAGTTTGCGGAAGGATGCAGCGCAGAAAGGACGACTTAAAATACTGCAATTTTTAAATAGTTACAGTGCAATCCTGAAACAAGCAGAATATGAAATTATGTAACTGCTGGAGTATCTGTAGTAACTGAAGCCCCTCCTGAGAAGCCGCATACGTTTGCTCAGCTGCAGCTGCAGTGCGGTGGAGCAGCTTTCCCTATATTCCTGCTTCTCAGGGAGTTCGGAGAAGGTCTGGCAGAATTAGGCCAATGAGCATCAGATAATTGTCCAAGTACTGAATAGCTTGCTGCACTGACAAAGGCAATGGGACAGCTGAAAAAGACAACACAAGCAGGCTGGGAAAAAGCAGGACACATAATTGAGCATGGGCACTGCCATTCCCTCGGGGAGGAGATGGAAGGGAAAGGGGACGCTGCATGGATTTACTGACCAGCACTATGCTAGTTTGTTGAACCTGCGGTCCTATGAATTCTCTTATTTATTGGACTTGTACATCTCTTAAATTCTTTTGTACACCTCATAAAATGTTAACAGCCTCACAAGGATATACCAAAATTACTAAACTGAAGGGAATTAATGTCTACTGATAAAGCAGAAGGAATTAGCTGGAAGCTATTTTTATACTGGATCCACTGGGATAAAAATCAAATACTAGGACATTCTGTGGAGGTGTCGCACACTTTTGCAGCTATTACTGAAAAACCCCCAGCTTAGCAGCATTTCAGTAGGGCAAGCACAAGGAACCTCTGGTCAAACTGGACAACGCCAGTGTATTGAAAAATCCCTGTAATGTCTTCAGAGGAGAATCACAAACCAAACAGCCATGCCAATTCACTAATGCAATATATTTTCTTCTTTACTCGCTATTACCATCTAACAGACAGCATTTACCCTAATCAGCTGCTGTTGTGGCTACTGTAAGTTTTAGAAATAGAGCAATGGGGAAAGGACAGTCACAAGACTGATGAAAAGAAAAGAACCAGTAGTGTAAAAAAACCTGCAAACCCTCCTGTAAGGTCAACCTTGTTAACAGGGATTATGGAAAACAAATTCCATTAATTCTCCCCTCAATGTACTTGTGTAGTGTTTTGTTTTAATCAGATTATTTCTCAGTGTGCACACAGCAAGGATCTTAAAGAAAAAAAAAAAAAAAAAGAGAAAAGACTGACCCATTGTAATACCCTGCATAATACAGAGTTCTGTTGGGAGTCTATAAATACTCTTGTCTCTATACTGTAGAATCTTGAGCTCATTATGACATACAAACTGCATATTCTTCCCAGAGAAAACCCCTCAGTATACTCAGGTAGCTGCTACTCTGTCACACTAGCCAAAACACCTAATCAAGATTTAAGCTGCAGTGCCTAGTTGTGTATTCAACTTGGTACATAAGGAAATGAGAGGTATGCATTTAACTCCTGCTGGTTAAAAACGCTGCTACACTTTGATTCAATGAAAATACACAGTTGAAATTTCCTGTGGTAAGCAACTACAGCTCTCCTGGCTGAGTCATCCTTCATCATCTCCTTGCATACTCCATCATCTTCAGAAAGATCAAATAAGCACAGTTGGATAGATACCAAAGATTTACACTCCCAAGAACAGTACAAAATAACTAATAACCTAGACTCAGCAGAAAGAAAGAAAAAGTCACCTCCTCTTTAGGATGTACATTTCCACATTTTTATATCACATCAGAACAAGTATCTTCCAATAATGCGTTAAGAAAGAAGACCAATAATAACCAGATGTGCTTTATTCTCTCACTTCTGTTCTTCCTGGAGATAATGTTTGGGATTTAGCAGTTTTGTTGATAAAACATTGCTACAGGTTTCTACACGCACCACTGAGATTGGAGAAGTCTAGTTAGAAACAGCTCGCAGTGTTAGTTCAATTCACCTTTAATTGTAGAAGTTTCACTTGCCAGAGAAGTACAGTCTACATCCCAGATGTTTAAGAGGTCTTTCAGCTTTTCTGGGCCGAGGCCACTGAATACCTTAAAAACCACAGACTATATTATAATTAACTGAGAAAGGAGGACAGGATTGATGCTGTGCAGTAGATAGCTAAAACTGACTTCTGAAGTCTACATGTTGAATGCTTTCCATCCATACCATTTCGCAGTAGCACAAACTAGGCCATCTTCTGGAGTGGAAAATCATCTCCAACCCAAATAAAAATGCCTCTTCAGCCTCAGCAGAAGATTCACAAGTACTCCTAAGCACTCATTAGAAAAATTTAAATGAGCAACTGATGCACAGTCTTGAACTGACAAGACACTTCACTGCTTTGAAGAAGTGTTGGCATTTCAACATATTTTCTGTTCTACAATAAAACTGCCTGCTACAGACAACAGTTTCATTACCCAGTATTTAGTAATTGGGCATCATATAAAACTCATGCAAGAGGTTCAAAGAGCAGGGAATAGAAGAAACTAGAAAAAACTGGTCAATTTGTACATGTCTCTCTACATGCATTCTGCTATTGCTAGGTTCAGATTGCTGCCCACATATTTGTAGGTAAGGCAAAATTTCAAATAACCTAAAAACTTGCTTCATCTCTCGTGCATCATATTAGCCTTGGAACTAAGTAATGTATTTTTCTATTTCCAGTGACCACCTCTAGCCTGTATTAGTGCATGTTATCACAGAATGCACTGCATTGATGCAAGGGTGGAGCACCATGTTTCGCAGCTGGTACAGACTGTGACTGCTTTTCTCCACAGTCCTGATTTCTTCACTTAACTCCCTCATCGGCTTTCAGTCAGTTTCAGGCTTTGTTCCAACTTTGCAAAGATTTTCAGAAAACAAACTGTAGTCAACACAGAAATCTGACATATTAATTGCTAAATTGTTGATGGAAGGCATTATTGGGGAACAAAAATTGCTCTTTTACTGTCAGTATATCAGACAGTTTGTTTTCTCCCTGAAATGTCTGGGTAAAAAGATGAAAATGAAAAGAAAGAATTTTATATTGGATTCTGTGCAGAAGTTTATTCACTTGATCTAGCTACCTTAAGTGATCTGTTTCCAAATATTTAAACTATTTCTCAGAGACCAAGTACAGACAAAACAGGTTCAGAGTCCAGGGTTCAATTCAAGTGCAAGATTTTGGACATTTTTCCTCTATATTAAAGCTCCATTTCCTCTATTAAAGCTAAGTTTACTAAAAATAGCTGTACCCCGCTTGTAATGCAACCTCAAAGTCATCTTTATATGTCTCATTTTAATTATATACATCATGGTAGGTTAGATGAAGGTCATTTTGCAGTTAGTTCATCAACAACCAAATATACTGGCATTACAGTTCAGGTCTGTCATCTCATTTCCTTTCACTATGGAAAAAACATTTCCTGCCACTATAAACCAAAAATATTTCTGTACCTGTACATCAAAAGCTGTTAAAAAAAAATTAGCAACCACATTTAAACCAATAAACTAGAGCAATTTAGTTTCCNCATTTGGAATCCCAAAGGCTTATCTTATTAATTCTATTTTGTTTTGCTTCAATTAAATAAAAAGGCCAAAAAGATATACTATATAACTTCAATATGATGCACGTATTTAATAGAAACAAATGGACAAAGACATAGGCCCATGAACAAAGCAGGCACAAAACACTATTTACAACAGTATTATTGAATATAATCTACACAACTGCATTTCTTAGACTACAACACTATTCCTGTCTATGCCACATTTTGGAGCAAGCAATTTTGACAAACACAGAAGTTATGGCTAGGAAAGAGCAACAACAGCTGCATAACTACTTGAATGAATGAAGTCCAATAATATCCAACTCCTAATTTATCTAACAGCTGAAATTTATAGTAAGTGGGCTGGCTTTGTTTTTGAAAGATTTAAAATTTTTTTATTGATTGCCTATTTCTGTTTATCCATTAACAGATTTCTAAAATATTTTTCTTAGGAAGAACACATGTTCTCTTGTTAACTTAGTTTTAGAGAACATGTTTCAGAGACCTAGGTACTGGTGCAGAAGGACTAGTCAGATAAGTAGTGTTTACATATGACTGATAAAAACATCTTAGTTCAGTGAACAACACTGGCAAAAGTTCTATAAAAACAAACAATACAAAAACCACAGCTTTATTTTGCTCTCATTCTCCCTAAGTACACAAAACTTTCTTGACACCCCAATAAATTTCTTCTCCCCTTAACTCTAAGATGAACTCCGGACTGATGCAAAATTCTTCAAGAGGCATTTTCCATTAATCGATACAGAAATTGTGAAATCTACTATATAATGACTCTATGTGATTCTAGTTTCTCTACATGATTACATGTGATCCAGTTTTCTATAAGTAATTCTAGTTTCTGTCACATCAGCACTGTATCTCAGAATCCAATTCACTGAGCCGGATCATGGCATTAGTCTCCTAAATTCACTCTTTTGTTTAACTTTTGAGATGAATGAAGTTCCTATTGCACATCACTCCTAAAA
>VYZV01041032.1:787-46457 GCA_013401275.1 Pandion haliaetus | reverse complement strand
GGGGTCTAAACTCTGTTTTACTGTATTTATAGATGATAGAATTTTGTTCTCTTTGTTTGCTTTTCTTAACAAGGAAAGATCATGACTTGGCCTGTTAAATCTCTCAGGATTAGCCCACTCAATTCACCTCTTTTACAAGGATATTCCTTTAGGTTTGTGAGATGAAGGTACAACTTAACTATTGTCTTTTACTATTTCTTTTATCCTGGGTGCTAGAACAATTCAGCATTAATATTGTCATTTCACTGACACATCCCAATAGGCCTGGGCAGGAGCACTTACATGATTAATGGTTTGAGAGATGACTGTTGAAATCCTAAACTACTATTAAAGTAGCCAATCTAAAACCAGGAAAATATTACTGTTCAGCCAAATGTTGTCAAATACACACAGATTTAACAGTGCCAAACTAAACTGTGTACATAATGTTGACTATAGAACATGCACCTTGCCTTTCTATCGCTTGCATTAGTCAAGTTAGAGAAGGTTCATCGTCTTGTTCAGAAAAGATACTCCTCTACAGTATAAAAGCTATTCAGTATGCCTCAAGATTGTATCTCTTATATAAATGAAAAAGCATAGGAACATTTTTAAGAATAATCTTTTGGGACAAGAATCTCAAAAGTGCTAAAGTTTAGATCTATAAGGAAAGCATTGGAGCAAAGATAAATACCTAAATTCCTCCTACATTGGAAGTGGGTCATCAAGCTCTTAAGAATGTGATTCATAGTTGCAAACACAGTGAGCAGAAGTTCACTCAAGCCAACTGGCACGTGTGTCTCACTGGAATTAGGCTGACAAAACTCTGTTAGATATTTCCTCCTGGATTGGCTCTCAATTACTTAGGTACAGCAAACTGAATTATCTGGGTTTTACTTTCTTTAAAACACCATCACACAGGAGAGTAGACAACAGGACTTCTGTTTCCTCCTCAGTCTGATGGATTACAGACCTCCAAATTCTTTTCCAAGCAAGAGTTTAGTCCATAAAAATATAGACTAGGATGGGTCAAATGTGTACTCTATCCCAGCTGCAGAAGTAGGACCATTATGCCAAGACTGTCTATGAATTTTGCAAGAATAATTGAATAAATTTACAATTTAACTTCTTCTCCCAGCAAATAAGCAGTTAATTTATAGAAAGGATGCCACTGTACTTCATGGTGAGTTTAAGATTTCGGGTATGCATTAGGCAGTCTCTGAAGATAAGTTTTTGAACTCAATTGTGAAAACCTACTGGCCTGAGGGTTCTCAGTTTGGGTGGTCCCATGCCAAACCCATCAAAGATTTGTAAAATGCTTGAATCTAAATCCCTCCATACCATCAAAATTTCACTGTAGGAATCAGACATTTCTGAATCTGTGGCTTAGGGCCATACTGTGTTTCTGTACCTAATTCCCACAGATTTCTTATCTGGGCACAGTTCAAAGTGGGAAGATATTCAGAAAATTGCTCCACAAATTTTATGCATAAATAAACTTTTGACTTGAAATGTTGTGATTCCAGAAGTTCTCACACTGCACATATGCAACAGTTGCACAGCATTCAACTCTGGCAAACCTGTCTTCCAAAGAAATCAGAATAGACAGCTACACACACAAACTGGACACCAAGCATGTTGGTTTTGGTTGGTTTTTTTAGAGAAAGAGCTGGTTATCCTTACAAAAAATAAGGGTTTAACAGGATTTGGACTTGATAGGATTTCTTTAAACCTGTCTACCTATCATGCAGATGTCTACACACAACAACCTGAGACCAGAAATGCTCACCAAAACCACTCAATATTGAGTCATTGACATGTTCAGCACTAGAAGAGATCCAGCACCTACTTTTAAGAAAATACTTTTTCTATACAAAAGAGCCATTGAAAGGGATAGCAAGACACAGCCAATACAAACAGGGTTCATATGAACTGCTTTTTATCAGTCATCACTTAAATGAAATAGAGCTTCTTGCTTTCCCTTTTCCAATAATGTGGTTTCTGATGTGGTCCACTTGAAAGTGGTATTATCAGTTTGTGATTACTGACATGGGTTATGACTGTGGAAACAAAACTGACAAAAGAGTCTAGATTTCACATGTAAAAGATTTCATTACTTTTCAGAGAATCTGTTTAGTTTTTTCAAATGTTTGCTAGTAAGAGGGCTTTTGTTTCCTGTGATTCAGATAAGGAACATAGGAAATAAAAATATCAAACTATCATATTTCAAGAATGCAATTAAAACCTTCACCTTCAGCAGTGACAGCATGTTTACTGCTGAATATGTTCATCTAAAGTGATAGAGGACCACATCCTCATGTGATATATAGCATCACAGAGCTCTGTGAATTTGCTGTCAAGGATTAGGGACAGAATTAATAAATTGGGGAGCTACAGGTTTCAAAAAAGTCCATAACTGGATCACCATGTCCTTCTAACAAATACACAGTTTTCATAGATGTGGTAATTTATAAATGTCAGGTAATTTCCTGTCATTAAAGCAACTGTGGAAATTTTCATTCCCCTTTTGCCTCCCTTTCCTCTTCTCATTCTCTTCTTCCCTTCCCCTTCCCTTCATAATATAAAGCAAGGCTACACATTTCTTCTCCTGTTTTTCCTTCCAGATGAAGATACTCCCAGGACTATCAACTTCTTCCAGCCATCAGAGCAGTATGTAAACATATTGGTCAGTCTTTTTTAGTGCAAGCACAATTTGAAAAACCAACATGCAAAGCCACTGCCACAATACTTGTTAGGCTGCAGGAAAAAAATATTGAGAATTCAGGGCTGGCATGATCAAATCAGATCCCTCAATCTAACAACAACTGAATTGCTGTAAGAATAACTCAGATATTGGAAATGTGTCATTCATCACCCTAGTTTTACTGTTAGCATATTAACGTAAACGTTTTATCTACTGGCATCTTAATCTGTTTTTCATTGTGGAATTTATAGTATTTATCTTATTAATTTATTCATTCATTGCATTTCCTTTGTGAAGATGTGATCCCAAATACAGTAAATTTCTGTCTTCCCTCACCAAAAGTTCAGGTTCCCCAGAAGTTTTAAAAGATAAGGGATGCTATACAGTGCTGGGACTTTAGCCTTTTAGCTGGTACTTAGCTGGTATTTAGCCTTTTAGGAGATTTAGGAACATTTACAACCCTGCCCTCAGGCGGTGAGTGCAAATGTACTTATCACTTGGTGGATTTTACCTGCAGCAGATCCTAGAACAGCTCGAGCACTTCAATGAATGTGACAGTGGCAGACTTTGGGTTGAGGCAGTGTGGTTCAATACATGTCATTCAAGATATTTTCAACAAGTATTTGAAAGAGGGGGAAGACATTGATAAGCTGATGTGGACTTGTTTTTCCTCTGCTGTCGGCTGCCAAGACATTTTGATAACAATTTATGACAGAATTTACAAGATTAATACAGTTGTGGAGATTTGCTCAAAAAATGTGTCCAGCCTCATTGATTCCAATACTATTTTGCAACCTCTCTGATGAAACTAATCCTACATAGTTTGCATTCCGTTATTTACATCATAGAATTTCCTTTCCTGCCACATTTCCTTTCTTTTCTTCTCATATGTTATTTAAAGCTTTCCTTTTCTCTGTGGCTATCAGACTAATTATGTATCCTATTTCTACATGTTTAAGCAAAAGCATTTAGCACATTCTTTCAGTACCTCATTGTCTCTTTTTACATAGGAATCTCCTGTCCCTGTCTTAGGAAAAACCACAATTTATTTCCTTCAAAAACAGCTTAATTTAATGCTGTAAAATTGAGAGTGAGATTGTATTTAATGGAAGAATGAACTTAAGTTGAGTAGCTTTTATTGAAATGCATAGTCACAGAGTATATAGTCTTTACTGTATCTGCTTCCTGGGGGTGGATTAGGTGTTTTCTGTCTGAATTAAATACTTAACAAAAGAACTATTCTCCCATCTGTACATGCAGCTCTACAGCATAAACACCATTACTGTCACTTGAAATTACATAGTTAGCACCCATAAGTCACTCACACAATTCCTACTGTTGTTAGTGGGAACACTACAGTTGTATGGAAAAAGGCTAATGTATGGTCCTTAAATCTGGGAGGAGGGTGGGAAGAAGTCAAAGATTCAAATACAGCAGAAGAATGAAACTACAGGCCTGATTCTGCTTCCATCACAATCATTTGGATTTGTGTGACTTCATCCCAGTTTACTTCACCAGCAGTTAAGTTATTAAGAATTTCCAAGATCAAGAGCAGTAGTTTATTTCAGGGGGGGAAATATGACCTTTAAAAGTAAGCAACTGATGAAGAAGAAACTTTTAAAATACATTATTTCAGTGCTCAACCTAAATTTCTTCACATGATGTTTTAGTGCAAATCTTTATTTTATTTTTCTAAACAACACTTGTCGTATTGTTATTAAAATTTTAGATCTTATCCTCAGCTGTCTGACTCAGCTGGAGATGGTGGATCTGATTTGCGCCAGATAAGGATCTCCAATTTTGACAACAGTTGATATTTGTAGTCTGTAGCCAATTGCACTCTGGAAAACCTTCCCTGGGCAGTCTGTGCAAACAGATCCCAGATCAGTTCCTGTAGATTATTGCTGGAATGCAGTTGTGTAACTATAAACCTATTCAATATTCAGCAATTTTTAAAAATTATTGATTTTTTCTAAAGAGCAAGGGAGCATTTCTTCTGGTTAAACTATTGTGTTGCAAGCTGTATTCTTGTTGCATAGGATTAGAGACTGGTTCAGCAAGATGGCCTCCATCATCTGTTAGAGTAAAAAAATCCACTGTGGAAATCTGAGGATAATTTTATGAAACAAGTTGACATTTTAGTAACATTTTCTATTGCTTCATTGCCTTGGGAAATAAGTTAGTGGGTTAAAGGAGAAGATAAATAAGAAAACATACTGGGAGACTTTAGCACTGGCAATAATTAAAGTATTTTCTTAAGAAATTAAAAAAGACAAGAACAGAAAGACATAAAACGGCTATACTGATTTATGCCAAAGGTTTATCTTGTTCAAAGTCCTATTTCTAACAATGGTAAATACTAGAAGCCCTATAAGAATAGAGCATGTGTAAGTTCTCCAGGACAGTATATTCTCCAAGATATCCACAGCTTAGGAACTTCCTGAGGTAAGTTTATATGTAGACAATTGTACTTTACAGTCACTGCTGGACCCAACCCTCATGCATTTATCTAATATAATTTAAAAAACATTTATATTTTTGGCCTCCACAACATCCTGTGGCAATGAGTTCCATAATTTTATTATGCATCATGAGAAAAAGTACTTCCTTTTGTTTGTTTGTCCCTAAGGGAAACAGGGACAAATGAAAAGGCACTGTATTTACCCAGTAACTGGTAATGCTGCTGTGGGAGACGATTACAGAGCTGTGCAAGGAAGATACTGATTCTGACCACAGCTTTGCAGCTAGGAGAGCGCGGGGGCAGTCACAGCACAGTCCAAAGACTGAGCTGAAATTTTGTGGTAGGGGAAAGCGGAGAAGCCCGTGCTCATAACGTGTCGTAGGGTTTCTCCTTTTGTCAGTACTCTCTTTTCACTCCTGGATAGCTGTGTGCTACAAACCAATGCCAGATGTTTATCTGTATGTATCCAGTGAGAAATTTAGGTGACTGAAAAAAAGGCTTTATCTCATGTACACTCCACTGAAGAGTCCCAACCTGCTATGGAAATACATGAACAGGAAATTGTATGGATCCTAAAGGCAGACCAGAATACAGCCTGCGGTGTGGCTAACAGCATGTTTTTATATGCTGTGGTTTGTCCTTTTTGAAGTGGTCCTGTAGTGAGCTGAAAATATCCACGTTTAGATAGTAAACATGCATGTAAGACTGCCGGTAGTGAATTTCCACTTTGAAGAGTGTGACTTGCTAAATGGACAGCTACAGCCTGACACCCTCACACCTTCCCTTTCTAGAAACAAAAAACCCAACCCTTCTCCTCAACGTATTCCCACATTTATTCTATTTACCAAATACAAAGCAAGTGTGTTGTACTTACTTTTTTCAATGCCCAAATTATTAAAACTTTACACTATAAAACTGCTAACCACAGAATTTGAAAATTGTCATTGCTTGACTGTCAAGTATTCTAAGTGCTTTCAGACAGAAAACATGTCTTCACAGCCAAACTCTTAAGGAATGAAGGCAGTGGCAGCACTTCAAAATATAAGCTATGTTCTATAAGCATTGATTTTCAGTAAAAATAACTGGCATTCACCAAATTATCTAGTCCCTCCATGGGTCAGATTCTCAAGGTTTTTCCCAGACTTGAAAAGGAAGACTACAGTACATGGTACCAGGTAGAAAATGCTGGCTTTACATCTTTTGGCTGCATGTAAAGCTTCTGGTAAGTAATAGATAAAATATGAGTCCTGCAAGTAATTGCTGGAGAGAATGAGAGAGGGAGATAGAAATATTACTCCAAGTTTCCAACACATGGCTACTGCTTAGACTCATTCTAGGAACCTGAGTGCCTGGAAAGCATAAAATAATGGTAAATAAATGCAGCTGAAGATCTCTGGTGCTTAGGAATGTGAGTTAGCCAGTTGCACATTGTCAGTCTTTTATTTTTTGCAGTACTTCTAGTAGCCCAGATCAGGTCTGGATTCCAGTGTCTGAGCTTCTGCAGAAACAAGTATTACCAGACATGCCCTGTACTTAATAGCTAGTAGGGGGAAAAGGAAGAAAAGGTAACAAACATAGGTGGTTACATAGACTTGGTATCATATCTGTCTTTGCTTATTCTTAATATTTTATGAACAAGGGTATAATAATGACAGCAATAATTCACATAAACTGCTTGTCAGGTCAGAGTGAACTCTTGCATAGTCTTGACAGCAGAAAGGAATCCAGAGAAATATATGGAAGAAACCAAAGTACACCAAAGTTTATTATACTTGTACCCCAAGAAAGTAAGGAATGATAAAAGCTTCTTCACTTTAATTTCTTATTCCTTTTTCTATTATTCTATATAGTCTTAAAACATACTATTATTATGCCATGTATCTATATACAAATAAACTTATTTGGGGACAATGTCCATTGGATTAATTATCATGCATGAAAGAGAACAGAAAATTTTCATCTCATCTAATTCAAAAAGGTAATTCACTAGTGTGGTCGAGCAAATACAAGGTCCAATGGAAGACAAAGATATCACATTGAAATATGCCAATGAATCACCAATGAGAAGAAAAAAAAGGAAAGCTTAGTCCTTGCAAATGCAAGGAGATACTACTTAGCAAAGAACAAGTGATAACTACTGTCCTGATTTCAGCTGGGATAGAGTTGTCTTCCTAGTAGCTGGTATAGTGCTATGTTTTTGAGCTGGGTATGAGAACCTAATCAAACAAAAAGACACCTTCAAAGAAGTGAAGGAATTCTTATTTCGTTTGGGAGGAATAGTGAGGGTAATTCTTGTAGTTAGAAGGGCAAGACATTAGTTTGAAGGCAAGGGATCAAAACTTGGACTTCAAAGAAGACATCAAGAGGACAACGTTGCAAAGCTAAGTTGCATCACCAGAGCACAGACGACATGCTCCTGAAAGGCCCGTCTAATGGAAACCTCTCAGGGTTTTCCAACAGAGGCCCCCAGCTGGTATTGTGCCAGGTTATATCTTCTGGATAAAGACTTATGCCATGATTACCAACTACTTGGAAGCTGAGAGCAAGTTAGCTAGGCACAGGAAGAAAGCCCAGACTAATAAAGCCTTAAAACACACAGGTTAGTATACTTTCTTTTTCAATTAATTTATATTTTCAGCAAACTTCTATAACTATCTTATCTTTTTTGAATACAATGTCTTTATTTAACCATTACCTTAAGCTGACTTAAAGTAAGTGTTATTTTAAGGTAACTAGATAACAGAAATATCTTTAGGTGGCACAGAAAATTTATAAATGAGGGAAGAGAGGCACATTTTAACTTCCCTATCTCCACACTATTTCCTCTGCTGTATTCAAAGAATTATGGAGGATATCTCAGCTTCATGAGCTAGTGGCAAGTTATTTGCATGCAGCAGGATAT
The DNA here is from genome assembly GCA_013401275.1 of Pandion haliaetus. NCBI lineage: Eukaryota > Metazoa > Chordata > Aves > Accipitriformes > Pandionidae > Pandion > Pandion haliaetus. The sequence continues at coordinate 38,411 of VYZV01041032.1, read as the reverse complement.
TGATATATATATGCTTGAACCTAAAGGTCAAAAGGAACACGTGACAGATGTGACAGGCGTCCGCAAAGAGCACAGATCCAGATATTATTCAGACCATCTGTCCTAGGCATCCCACAGTGATTGTAAAGGCAGGCCCACGGTATTGCTGATCTGTATTACTGTTCACAGATCCCTCCTCTCTTCACTGCTTGTATAAGCCTTCTGCACTCCTAATATACCCATACAGCTCAAGTGCCTGGAGCTGGATGGTACACATGGTATGTTTCCCTTTCCCATTTTGGATGTCCCATCAAATAATAACTGAGCTGAGGTAATTACAGCTTATTTTGCCTTGCTTTGCTAACCCCTTTATAATTTTAAATAGATGTGATTTTAACTAGCTTCTAATTTAAGCTGTTAGAAAATGTAATCATGTGGTGTTAACTTTGACAAGAGGCTGCCCATGTCAATAGCAGTCGCTGCATGACGGTGTTTGGCATGTTGATCCTTGAAAGGAAACTGAAAAATAGCATGTGATTATCCGAGACAAACAGGCATGATGGAAATGCTCATTTTATAGTGCCAAGCTGAATAGTCACAGAACAAATTAGAAACTCCTGTGGTCTAGAACTATGCCACTGTCTCCATTTGGCATCTCCATGCCTTAGTTTCCTTTAGGAAAAACTGGGATTAACTCACGTTTCCATTTGAATAAAATAAATCCTGAGCTCTAAGTGTTCCAAACAGTTGGTTTTTTGTTTTGGTTTTTTTTTTATTCAACTCACTTATTTGGGACTGGGAGTACTTTTCTAACAACCAGGGACAATGGAGTAAGTATCTAGTAGAACAAGTCTGTAAAAAAACCCCTTGTTACAGAACAAGCTCTCAAAACTTCAATAGACCAAGAAAACAAAAAAAGATTTTTAGTGATTAATCAGTTCTTGTAAAAAGCTCAACCTACAGCTGGGAGTAGTAGGCCATTCATGAAACCGTTCTAAAACTAATCATAGGGTATGTTTCAACTTAACAAGATTACATTTTTGTAACTACTGAAGGCTGGCAAGTAAGATAACTTTTAGGCATACTTTTTATTCAGCTCTCTCTATTTTTTGGTCCCTGTATTTTCTGAAACATTTAAATGTAGCCTGTAAAAAATGCAGATCAATAAATTAATTAGAAGGTGTAACTGACTTCTAAATATCAGTATATTTCATTATCTACCTCAGCTGTGTGAAGTTACTCATTCTCTAGGAAAGTGTCTGTACATGGTAGTGCTTCCTGAATGGACTTTACTTCAGCTATCATTGGTAATTTCAAACAAGTTTTAAATCTTTCAACTACTATACTCCAATTTATTTTATATATATTTGTTGGAAGATGATTGCAAAACCTTGTGCAAACCAGCTAAAAACCCAGGTTGCTGATTCCATTAACAATCCACTTACAATATGTATCCAATGCCTAAACCTAAAGGCAATAATTCAAGTCTGAAGATAACTACACTTGGTTTCACATTTTGGTAATAGCATTGTGATTGCTGATTACTTCCCCTTGTGCTATATATATTACAAAGCATTAGCATTTTGAGGAAAGCAATTTAACATGCATGGGATATCACAGAAGTCAAAAGTTATTTGCATATGTATAGGTATATAGCATGCATCATGCTAAGCCTGTTTCAAATTTTACATTATATATCATTCACATATGCATATAATATATATATGCACAATACTTGTTACAGTTACTATGTGCAGTAACTTGCCACTATGTTTTGGGGTTTCAGCTTTTAAAGAAAGCATGCATTTGTGTCCTTTCCTGGCAAAGTTGATAAAAAAGCATTAGAATAAATATGACCCATTATACCATAGCAGTATCCTCTGGAACCTGTATAAAATAAATACCTGGTATTTTTAGCTTACTGACATAGGTGTCTAATGAAGTATTTTCAACCAATAATCCATTCCTTATGATAATCCTATCTTTTCAGTAATGTCATTGATAACTATTAATATTAATGATATCCAAACCTCGTTATTTTTGTTTAGAGCCAAATGGATCTATCAGATCTATTCCTGTGCCATCAGCTTAGCCTCTTCTAAGTACAGTCCCATTATTTTCATATCTCATGTTCTTTAATGTATTTACCTATGCAACACCTTTTTTGAAGTAAGAAAATGTCATTATTCTCATTTTGTAGAGGAAAAAAACTGAATTATGAGGTCTCTGGTTCATACAGTAAGTCAGTTAAATAAATGCAGGTTGGACCCTATCTGACTTATCACATGCAGCTAAGAAAGGTCCGTCCTTTCAGACTGCAGAGATGACAGCAGTAGGTTAATGGTCCCGTAGTGATGAGAGTGCACTAATAATGTGCCAATAGAAACATGATCCCTGAATAGAAAGTATGGAATATTAACACAACCGCTGGCAGGGAAATCTGACTGGTGCACTGAGTCGATGAAATGTATTCTTTCACCACTTGTCAGTTCTAAAAAATCAATGCAATTGAATAACAATAATAATAAAAAATCTGGATGCATTGCACTGTTTTACAAAGATAATTATCAGAGGATCAAACAACTGGACTCCAAACTCCCAGATGGCACCAGCTTATCTCACATTTTGCCATAAGATTCAAACTATCCTGACAGCTAAAACTAAATGTTGTTAATATAATATTGGCATTAAAATGTAAGAAACAAACACAGACACATAGAAAATGAGAACCTAAGGGAGTCCCATAGCCTCATACTATAAATATGTTGCAGAGAGTTGGATAGTCAGAAATAAAAAAGAGGTGACAAACCAAGACATTTCTAATCCCCAGAGGAGGCCACGATGCTCAAGTGAGTTTTGTTCCTCTCCTGCATAGTGTACTGAAACTCCTGGAGTATTGAATCACCATGAGGTCCACACAGAGAGTTCCTAAACTTAATGAAGTCGATCCATTAAAAAAATGTTAACTGTGCTTCTGTAACACATTAGATGTTGTAACCAGCTAAACATTAAGCAAATGATCCATGAAATATCTTTCAATTAAATTCAGTATCAGTTTCATGACAATTTACACACTAGTGTTTGATAAATATGTATGAAAAATTACAGAAATTAATTTGCAAACCTATTTTATCTGTTCCATTGAGCTAAAATGGTAAGTCCAGTAAGATCGAGAACTTAAAAAAGTGGTTAATTTGAGCATTTAAAAATGCACGTATTAACCTCTGACACTGAGAAAAAACTTGATTAACTATGACAAATCAAGACATATTCTAAAGGCCTTTATATAAAAGATAGTATAACAAGGTTTTGTTACTAATGTATAATCTTTCTGAAGCTCAGCAAATGCAAAGACATATATGAGAATCTATATATAAGAAAGTTAAATACATATATGTGTAAGAATGACCAGCTACATCTATGTCTTCAGTCCCTTGGAAACTTTAAATGTGCACCAGCTTTACTCTTTCAATGTAAGAGGAAGACATAACACTGTCTTGTAATCAGTCTGATGGGATCAGCGCTGGAGGGTAGTGATGCAGGTTGGCAGTTCTGGCAGCAGAGCTCACGTGAGGCTGGCTGAGCCTTTCAGAATTTGCTCAGACAAATTTCCCAGCTTGTGCCGATGGAGCCGTGTCTGGAGGAGGATTGGTACATGGCAATCTTTGAGAAACGTAGAGATGTTCACTGAGGAAACCTGTCTGAAGATGAAGGGAACTGACAAAAAGTGCTGCTTTCTGTCGAACTGCGCTTGGAGGGGTGGGGAGGGACTGCTGCAGAGCCTGGCAGGGGGGACAGAAGCCACTGACCTGCAGGAGTTCCTGAACCTGCTGAGAAAGTGCATCGGTAGCAGCATGTGTTAGCGTGTGCAGTGCGATCTTCGCCAGCAACATTCAGTCCAAGTGAGATGAAAAAGGTTGTGCCACATTATGGGAGCTTGAGGGGACCGTAAATGCTTTGTTTGTGCTGCTGTGCTAGGGAAATGACGAGACGGGAAAGCCTTCTGACCCTCTGCTTTGCGTGCATATGGAGCAATTGCTGGGGTCAAATCCTTACAATAATTCTACTCTCACTGGAATGTAAATAAAGAATATCACACTCTCCCTGCCCTGTTCCCTCTCCTGAATAAGGCATCTGGCCCCCTATGGATGCATATGGCAAAAATATCATTCTTTTCAAAAAAAGAAAAATGTATATCCCAGCTAGTCCAGCTGAGGAGTAAGACATCTGAAGAGCACCCAGCAGAGCAAGATCATTGCACGTGCACTTGAAAAAAGTGGGGGGCAGTCTGAGGATGGGTGTGAAATGCACAGAGAAAAGCAAGAAATTCTGCTTTCTGTACCTTCCCTGAGAAAGGAGAATTCAAGATGAAAATCCTAAGTGTAAATAAGGATCCCAGTATTACGAAAATCCTCCCTCTCCCTTTCCGTGGAAGGGACAAAATAACACCCTGGCAGAGCTATCTTGGGATCAGGGAGCTGAGATTTCCCACTCAAATACATCTGTCTAACATCCAAACCAGTTCCTAAGGCCAGGCACCGAGCAGACGGCTGGCTCCCAGCAGCTCCATCCTTCATTCTTTACTCAGCCAAAACGCCCTTTTGGTTCCACTGGCAATTCTGCCTATACACATACCTAAGGTCAATCCTGAAAGCAATAAATAGCCAGGCAATCTAGGCACTCTGAATCACTTTGGCATTCATTTTGTGCATCCAGATGACATAGCAACCTTCCAAGGAGTGGCCAAAAGGTGACCGGGTTTTGGCTGAAATGTTAATAGACAACTTAAAGTAATCTTTACTTGTTTCCATAGCGATATGCCACTGAAGAAAAGGTGGACTGACAAGAAGAAATATGCAAATTGTTTGCTTTTTTGGCCCATTGATGCCATTTTGCGTATTCTTTCATTCTACCCATTAAAAATCTCCTGTTGCCTCTGTGCAGTCATTGGGCTGTGTGGAAAGGTAAACACTGAAGTCTTTATTCTTCTGGTAGCTGACAGCTTCTCTCCTTGGGGAATGAAAAAAATTGTCTTTTTTTTCCTCTTGTCAAAGAACAATAGAGGTTGCATTAGTCACAGCAAATATGGAAATCTGCCAGGAAAGGAAAGTAAGTAGTACCCCTGTAGAAACCTAATAAAAATGTCCATTAGGCTTTTGGAAATGACCCTTAACTACCAGCCAAAGCATAATGAAATTGGCAAAACACGAAAAGCAAAGTCTCACTTTGCTTAGCAGCTTTCAAATGACCCACAAACCTCGTTAAAAGGGATCAGCAGTGGCAAATATAGACTCTGCCAAAGTTCTTTGGCAACATGTCCCAAAAATCTGAAAGAGAACAGGTTTACATAGAAGCAACAAGCTTGCTGTTAAGGTTAGCTGCTGTCAACATCTCTCACACTACAAACAGAAAAATCCCTTTTGACTTGTTTTCTTAATGAGTTATCCTGTTGAATTTATTTCATCCACAGTCCATGGGAGCAGATCCTGCAGTTCTTTATTCTGATAAAATCCAGATGAAACTAATGAAGGGGGGTGCTGCCTGAGAAAGGAGGACAGCATTGGGCCTTCTGGAGCAACTGTTGTATGTTAGTTGTAAGAAAATAATATTTTTAAAGAACAGTGCTGTATAGCATTTACAATTTTATTGTACACATTAGTGTTCATAAACTATAATTAAGGGTAGATTTTACCCTGAATTAAACGAAACGAAAAAATTCCAGAACTCAATTATCCACTTCCCGCTAGCTGTTTATGTCTGTGAGAAGGCAGGATCAGGATTTCACCTTAGATTCCTTCTAGAAAACACGGTCCAACTCAAGTGCAGGCTATGGGTTTGTACAGGAGCTATTTATGTTATGAAAGAGTTCTGGCTAACTGTTCCTCTCAGGTCTTAAAATCTGTTAGCTTTTGAAAAATTCAGTGTTTTGCTGTTAACTTGTGAGCAAAAAAATCCTACCCTATTTGTTTACACAAAAATTGCAGATAATATCATACAAAAATCATCCTCACATGCCATTTCATATTTTCAATAAAAAAGAAAAAAACAGCAAGAGAGAACAATACATACGCTTAGCCATACTGAGGCAACAGTATGAAGGAATGAATAGATGTTGTATATTTGGACTGGTGGGGTTTTTTTATGAGCCTGCAGAGCTGATTTTTCTTTAGATAGTCCTGAGGACTCCATCATGCCATTGAAGCCAATAGAAATACTACTGACAGTATGGTTTTCAAGACTGAACCATCAGATTATAACAAAGCAATCTGATTTTCCCTGAAACTCCATGTTTGTACAGACCTTTATTCACTGTGTGTCCTGCTCTGTTTCTGGACCATGACTGCAGAATTTTAATGAGCCCCATGCAGGGCTCTTTTCAGAGCCAGCTTTGCAAATAGGCATGTCACACTGAGAAATTCCTTGTGTGCCACTGCTTTATTGTTTTGTGCACAAGTTTAAGTCTACCTTGATTTCACTCCGTACATTTCCTTGTTCCTACTTTATAGACCTGGTAAATTGTCCACCCCTGAAGAAGCTCAGCTTCACAGTTATTCATTCTCACCCACTCTCCCTGTTTTCCTTTCATGCCAAGGCAGGTAAAACGGCCTTAGAAATCTGCCAACCTACAGAATTCAAACACAACACTGGAGTTTGAGCACTTTTGTTCTTGTTTAAGACTGAACTCCCAAAACACAAAATATTTAGCTATAAAAATCAATCTGAGACCAGCCAGAAGCCAATGGAAATGTCTTTCTGAATAAAAACTGAAAACCAGGGCTTTAAGTCGTTGGCTACTCTAGAGAAAAAAGAGGGATGCTAAGTACCTTAGTAGTTTCACTGTTTGTGTTTTCCTTTAGGTATCTTATGTTCATACATACCTAAATATGGGGCAGTATGGTGCTTAAAAATAATTGTTGTGTACAAAGTGCCTTTCTTGCCTCTGCACTTCATAGCTAGCAAAAGCTGTACTCTCCACCATGACCCAAAAAGCAGCAGGGACTGGGGATGTGAGACCAGGATGGGCACAGAATAAGGAGAAGATGGCATGGGTCAATGTATGTGCTATGGCTTGAGTGTCTAATCTAGCACCCTGGGAAGTTCAGAGATTGGCTGTGTCTCCCAAGCCCAGCTTCTCAGGAGGTCTTCTCAGGGTACAATAAATCCACATGACGTTTCCATAGTGTGCAGACCATAAAGGCAGAAAATACTAGGAATCATGTTCTCGTTACAGAGGAGGACTCTGTGGCAACCTTAAGATATGACCAAAGCACCACGATAAAATCATCTGCTGATAAGCATTACATGCCTAATTAAAAAAAGAAAAAGAAGAAAGCATACACTTGATTTCACTCCAGATTCAGCTTTAACTTTGTACAAATAATCTGGTATTATTCTAGCTTTCTTGTTCCCCTGAACTTCCTGCTCTGACTGAAAATGGAAGGGCCAGACAGTTCTCCTCTTCTCAAGGGATTTTCATTTGAATTCTGAAGAAAAGAACATTCATGTTTTTAAAGTTGGTGCTGACATTCAACTATAAATCATAGATCATCAGTGATTCTTAACGTTGAGATGTACTGGCCAAAATCTGCAAGAACTATCATCAAAGGCAAAAAATCCCCACAACAGAGGGTAAATTGGGATCAGGGTGCCTGCTTAAGATTTGTATGAGAAATTCCCCAATGGCTTATTTTATCATTGGTAAATTGAGTCAAACTCTACACAGTATGGAAGAGCACCAGAGAAACTTAGAAAGCAAATTTACCAAAGTATAACTTGATTTTATTTTACTCTGATCCACTTTTGTCTTTTCAAGGATTAACTGCCATTTTATCTGTAATGAATATACTTTAGGTTCAGAATATACATTTGGCAGTATTTTTAAGGTATATTCAGCTGATTTTTCAGTGCATAGCCTTTGTCTAAGGAATTGGGGAAAAGTATCAAAGAAAAGTAAGTTAGCTTCATATTAGCATATGAAGGTCCTTCTCCACTGGAAAGCACTGAAAACCACTGTGGTCTGCAACTCCCAAAAGTTTAAAATCCCATTAGGTAAGCGAAAGAAGAGAATGGATTTACAAACGCTTACTCAATTGTAAAGTTGCTAAGCTCAGCTCATTACCAGTTAATTATTAAATATATATTACATTCATTCTTTAGCTGAGATATTTGGGAAGCAGATGGCTCCTATCAACAGAGTTAAAAATAAATAAAGACTGTCTTCAGAAACATCTGGTACTGGCAACTGTCAGAAACAGTGCCGAGTTTCAAAATTTGAATACAGCCATGGAGTTTGATTGCTTCTGTGCCTACGTTTCTGCCTGAAAAGGACCAGAGGAAAGATCTAGCTATGAAATTTGATCTGGAATCAGATGCCAAACTCTTTCTTCAAGGTATTTGCCTGTGTTGAGACCTAAGCATTTTTTTTTCCTTGGCTTTTACCTACCACAGCTAAATACCAAAGTACAGGTAAATCTGTCACTTCACATTTTCTCTTGTGACTGAAATTAAAATGTGTAGTTTGGGGATTTTATTCTCTTACCTTTTAGCAATTGCACTTCACAAAAGATGTTTAACATTTGTCAGGTGAAAATGTTACATGAGCGATAAACCTTTCCACCATCTCTCTCATTGCAACTTCATCTAACTTGTCTGATGAGAACAAAAGAGTATTATTTATCTTGTTGGATTAGTCACTAATTCATTTTCTGGTAAGGCAGTAAAAACACCCATCAAAATGCAATTTAAGTTTTTCAGTGTTCTCTTATTCTTTTATTTATAGTTCCAAAAGGACAGTCCATTTTCACCCTAAATTATGTCAGCCTGACCACCTATGGGTATAGACCTCTCTTTCCAAAGAGTATCTCCAATTTGACCACTGAATTTCCTGCTGAATCAGTCTCCACTTTGGAAGTTTATTTTCAAAGAAAACAGAATGGAGGTGGGGGGATGCTGATCAGGGTCCATCTGGAAAAGTTCTTGCCCTAAAACATCAGTTAGACAAATGATTTCCAGCATGATGCTGTGTATATAGGGGACAAATCTTCCAGGAAACTGGAGCACTAATGAGGAACTCCAGGGCAGATTTTCCCATTCCTATTATGACTTTTCCCAAAATCCATGTTAAGAGTTTGCAACATTGTTGTCCTGAAGATGCTATGGAAGAAAACTTTCTAGGGACACAGACCCTGTAATTTGAAATACAACATTTATGACAACGTAGCTTGTGAAATATTAGAGTATTTTTTCCAAATTTGGCATTAGAAAATTTCATATATTTGTGATAATTCTATGCAGGAAAACAACATATTTCAGTGGTTCCTTTTGTATTATCTGGTAAACTCAGGGGTTTACCGATTTACAAATGTCATTGAAACATTGTGAATTCTTATCTGAAAAAAAAAATTATGAGAATTTAAGAGGAAGGTCAATTTTCAGTGTTTGTTTGGGGTTTTTTTTAGATTTTTCTTCTTTTCTCTTGTAAGTGCATGCAACATTTTCATACTTTTTTTCCCCAAAAATATGAGTGACTAGTTCAGTAATTTTGTTTCTACATGAAAGGAAATATTTTTCCATAATATGGTAATTCGAGAAATTAGGCTTTCTGGGGGAAAATTAAAGTCAAAGAAAAGGGATTTTTACACTTAGCATAGAACAAGCAGCACTAGAAAGTGCAATCCTCTACATGCAAATTCTTATTCATTAATTATGAAGAAATACTGTGAAATAAAAGAACTCTCCTTTTAATCAGTGCTAAAATTTCCTAGCACGTTATGAAAAGTGATTTTACTATTCATTCACCTCAAGCTTTCTGACAACTGGATTTAAACCACTTAAGTTATTTGTAGCATTTCTTAAATAATAAAAAAGACCAACCACAAAACCCCAACCAAAATAACCCCACACAACCTCCATGCTTATTTTAACCATATCCAACATTCATCCTAACAGTAGCAAATTAGCTGCTGTGATAATTATGAAGATACATTAAATTTCACTAATTTTAAAGCTAAACATTAATTCCATAACTGGTCAACAGAAGAGTGTAAGATGGACTAACCTTGCCCTGTAAAAGAAACTCGAGACACCCTCTTACTGTTTCTCACTTGTCCTCTATTAACTTAGCGTGCCTGAGCAGTCTCTAACTTCTTGTCTTCCCCTTATCCAGAGTTAAATGCACTAATCAAGATAACTAGCAATTTGTCCATCCTATCCAACTGTCCACCTGTGGTGAGAGGGTGCGAGGTGTAGTATGCAGCCACTGTCGCTGGTCAGTCCTCTACTCAGGTGACCCTGTGACTACCGTGCTTGTCACTGCTAGAAACCGCTCAAGAGAGCCGCTGGGCTCTCCTGTGCCACCCATCCCACCATCCCAGGCTACGCAGGGTATTAAAAAAGCCTTTTTAGACTTTCCGTTTCATTTTTTTGTCTTTGTTTCCTCTGGTGTGACCTGCAAATGGCAAGTACAACTCTGATTAGAAGGGTTCGCAACTCTTTTTTTTAAAAGTGTTCTCTTACTGACACAGAAACCATTCTGACAGCACCTGAAAGCTGGCACAACATGCAGTGTGGTCCAGAAAAACCTCTCCTTGCTGTCCCAGCTCACAGGAGGCCGTCCCCTGCAATGCTCCTTACAGTGTATCCTTCAGAGCTTTTGTTTCTGCAGTCAAGCGATGCATGAGGTCCCGTGCAGCTCTGCTGGGGAGTAACCGTGGAAGGGATTGGAGGTCCCACCAATTTCAATTTGAAACATTCAGCCTGACTTTTTTTCCCTCAGCAGAGTGTGCCTCAGGCCTGAGCTTTGGTGGTCTGGTGGTTAACACTGCTGTCTAGAGTTTCATGATATTGGGATTCCTTTTTCTGCTTTACCACAGATTTCCTGTGTCCTTGAGAAAGTCACTTATTCTATTATTCCCTCAATACCACAGAGAAAACGATGCTGTTCTTCCTGAGCACGGGCATTGTGAGGACAGTTCTGCTCCCTCTTAGAGGAGAATGTATGTCACCTTTGCATTTAGATAGGCAGAAAAATGGAACTTTTTAAACTCACTGAAAAAGCTGGGAGATTTATTGTAACACAGTCATCTGTAAAAGACAGAAAGGACCATTTTTTCTGCTCATAGAGGAGGTGAAATGATTATAAAATTCATTTATATGTAGATATTTCATTTCATATTAGGTTTTTTGTGTAAGATTATTAAAAAGTTCTGAATATTTCCTTCACCATAGAATAAATCCCTAATAAAAATACAACATAGATGCAATTGTACACATGCAATTATCTGTGCAAAGTTAAATCTCTAAGTACCCTTCAGCCAATTAACTCAATGACTTTAGTTGTGAAAAGATTTTTTTAAGGCATCTTTGCCTCACCCTGCTTCATCATAATCTGTCACATTTTGTACCTAAAAAGCATTCTGGCACAGAGGAAGATCTCAGCTGGTGGGTCACAGGAGTTCTGGCCTGATACCCTTTGAAAGTTGCATTCTTCAGTCTCCCCAGATTCCCTGACTATTGGAAGTTTGACGAAAAAAAAAAAAGTCCTAATTTGTATTCAGTCCCTTGAGTTTAAAGCATTAGATCTTTGGACACACAAGTAATTTAACACTGAGTTTGGACTTTGTTTCAAGAAAAGATGTTGGATTTTCAGAATTAGGGACTGGAGTGACCTAAGTACTGGGGCTTTCTGACCAAGAACTTTATCAAATTCCAAGGGAGTGCTTGAATGAAGCAAAATTGTATCAGTGGCCTGTTGTGGATGCTGATGTGTATCTAACTATTTCCTAAAGCTGAATATTTGCAAAATGTGTAACACCCAACATTTGATCATTTAAATTAATAACTTATTTTAACATTTAAAAATCATTAGTAGCATGCTACAGATGTTTACGTACTAAAGAAGAAACAGAAAATAAAACAGATAATACACAGTTTACAGATTGCTGTAATGAAGTTTCAGTTCAGGTGACCCCCTACTTACCTCCTCTTCTTGCCTGTCGCGACGGCACGGCTGGCTGTGGGGATGAAGGGACAGTAGCAGGTACTGTGTACCTTGACTTAGCAAGAATTTCAGGCTGTCCTCCCAGTAGCCATACTGGGTAGCAGGAAACTGGATAATTGGACTAAGAGGTGGGTGAAAAACTGGCTGGTCTGCTTCAGCTAAAATCTAGCTGATGGGTGGCTGCAAGTGCTGTTCTTCAGGGTCCATACAGGAGGTCAATACTGACTGATGTCTCAATTATCAACTAGTAAAAAGAAATCAAACACATCCTTAGCAAATTTTCTGAAGACACCAAACTGCAGGGAGCAATTGGTATGTGCCAGGGCAAGGCTGCTGTTTGGAGGGACCCCAGCAGGTCAGAGAAATGGGCTGGTGGAAACCTAGTGAAGTTCAATATCGGTGGGTACAAAATCGTTCTCCCCAGAGGGGACAGCCCGGTGCGTTAGCACAGAGTGGGGGTCAGCTGGCTGTGGAGCAGCTCTGCAGAGAAGGCCCTGGGGGTCCTGCTGGAGTCGAGCGAGAGGGTGCCCTTGCAGCAGTGAAGGCCAGCCACAAGCATGCTAAAAGATCATAGTCTGCAGACTGAGAGGCTTCCTCCCTGTTTGGCACTTAACTGCAAAAGGCCCTGAACTATTTGGAACGCATGAGACCACATCTGGAGCTCTGCATCCCAGTTTAGGTTCCCCAGTACATGAAAGCCATTGACAAACTAGAGCAGTAGTCTTCAAGCAGATGCATGGTAGCAGAGAAAAGACCACGTAACCTGCGCATTTACAACAAAGTAATTGAAACTCTTATACTAAACTACCTTTGAATTCAACATTTCCGTTTTTCTTGAGATGTCTCAAGGTTATAATCTAAATTTTTTTCTGTTGCCACAGTTTAGCCACATACTCCATTTTAGAGAAATACTTTATGGTATAATTTCTAATACATCTTTAGATGCCTATTTAATGTTATCATATATACCTACAACACATGGTCACATATGCTTCAGGAGAGAGAGATAAGAAATAAAAGGAAAACAAAACAAACTAACAAAAAAAAACTATATACAGTGAGAAAGAAGGAAAGAGTATCCTGAAAATCAGTACTTGGATCCATATCAGGTAAATGTCCAGACTAAAAGATTACTTCCTATCTTAACTTGGACAGGTCTATCTTTCTTTTCCAGACTAATTAGCTCTCTTAAAAATAAAACAAAACACTTTCAATACATTCCCTTCACAGAAGGATAATATTTCCTTCAGAAATTTCCCCTTCCAGATCAGACACTCATTCTCATGTTCTTGAACCATAATTGGTATGTAATTAAATATACTTTTCAATCTGTTATCAAAGTAAGTTGATTAACTGAACTGTTAAGTGATGCAAAGCTGTTTGTTAAAATTTCCTTTTTCTGTAACGCTTTAGTTTCTTCTGCTGGGTGAATAGCATTGTTGTGCTACTCATTTTTTGGGGTAGTTGTAGTGCTGTGTTGTCTTCAGGCAAATGCATTGTATCATTGCACAGCGCTGAAATTGCAACATTTAATGTGTTTTTTAATTTAAGTAGTCAATTAAGAGACTCATTTTTTTCTTAACAATGCAGTACTTCCTTTTGCTAACGCAATATAAAATGTAACAATTGCCTGAAAGTATTGTGACATGATTTCAACCAAATGCATACGGGCTCATGAAATAGGAAAACTTTTGCTGACCTAGTTTTAAGTTTTGTGACTGGTTATTGCGTGCTTAAGCAAACCTCAAATTTAGTATTTCATGTATATTAAAGAACATTGCCTAATATAGCACTTTTATTTTTTGGAGTTCAAAACAAGAACGCTCTGCTTGCCAATGGCTTGGTCAAACATGTCACAAATATAACCAGTAGGAATTCTTACAATAATCTGTATTGTAAATAGTTGATTTCTCATTCATACACAAATGGCTATCTTGTATTTTCAATTCCAGTGTAAAGCATGGGAACTTTTCAAATCTAAAAAAGGCTACACAGGACACAAAACCCCTAGTGACCATCTAATAATATAACTATTAATTTTCACTTTTTATCATTTATTAAGCATATGACCATGCTCAAAATTTCACAGGCCCAAAGGAGCGGTGGAGGGAAAATGAAAGAGACATGGAAGGTGGAACAGGCTGTAGACATAAAACCTGGAACTCAGATTTAAGCTAAAGCTAAATTTTGAAGGGAAGAATTTTTACTATCTTTTCTTTAGAATTTCCTTCTGCTTTCTTTTTTTGACCACATTTCTCAGCAAGTGGTAGAAAAAATATATCCTCACTCTACACAACAAGACTGAAACTGAAGTTTTCAGCAGTGATAGAGAAGACAGTATGTGAGAAGATTTTAGGGAAAAAAGTTAGGCACAGATGACAGATAAATGCTGGAGCATCCTGGCAGATATTTCAGAAGCATGTAGCCACAGCCATTCCATTTATATATGCCTACTTCCAATGCCAGATTTCCTCAAGGTTTAGGGATAGACAAACCTTGAATTTTGGACCTAATGCAACTTAACTAGATACCCTGTTTGCCTAAAATATAATCCAGCTTGTCAAACACACACCCTGGAAAAGCTAAGTTATTGAGGATATGATCTGCAGGCCACATTTCAAGACTACAAATGTAAGATTCACTGCATGGTCAGCAGCAAATTTACCTTGGATTCCTGTAGAGGTACATGCAAAGTCTGTCTATGCATATCTTGCCTGTTTAAGGCTTGATTATCTGGGAAAGTTGAGTATCTCTGTTCCAAAAACCTGTTCTCTTTAACATGCCTGAATCAATCATATCAGCAGTGGATACAAACGAAACATTAATGGCTTTTCAAAATCTTGGCAAGCATTCCCGCTTACAGTCAACAGTCACTAAAAAAGAGAATCTGTAATTCTTGATATTCTACACACTACTCATTTTGTTTTTCTTTTTTCAACATTCTATTATCAATTATCATCTTTATATCCTGTTCCCTTGTTATGTTTCAAAGCTTATTATTAATCTCTTTTACAGACTACATTGTCTATATATTGGGCCTGATACAAATTTACCCTAAGGGTTTTATGCATCATTTTAGCAGTTTAAGGTGTCTTAAATTTGGAAGAAATTACATTTATGTAACCTTTAAAATTTATATATTTTTTTAGTATACATATTTTCTTTTTTTTTAAGCTGCATTGATTTCAATGCATAAATTACTCTGCATAAAAGATTTTTCTTAATTATTCATATCCCCCAAATATAATTGAGTGTAAAACTTTTCAGTGATATGTTTTTGAAACACCCAGTTGTTAAGGTCAGTTTTCTTTGGTGTAACATGTATTTGTCACCTTACTATAATAGATTTTATCTACCTGGAAATAAAATCACAGAAGAAAGTTTGCCTTTCCAATAAAGCTGGTAACACTAGGAGTGGCAGATGCATTGGATCCTTTCATATTGCATCCTTCAAAATTTGTTCTGTTGGCAGAAAGAAATTAGTATCAAAGTACTTATGTGGCTAGTTTGTTGAAAAAAGCCTGACCACTGCTCATCTTCAGGCTCAGATTTTGGTTCTTTGAAACAGATTCTATATATGATATAAACTGGAAAATCAAATATTTAAAAAATGTAAATACCCTGCAGTATTTAAATGGCTATAGTTTCATGACAACTACAATAAGTACACAAAGCTTTTTCTTTGTGGCTTATGCTTAGGACATGGTAAAGTGCTAAATGTGCAAGCAATTATGAACTTGGCACAGTAGCGGTATTTATTTTAAGCTCTACTTGTGCTGCTTTGGTGGAGGATGTTTACTTAAGCAGACTCTATTAAACATGCTGAAGACTTTGTACTCTAAAACATTTTTAATTGATGAAACACAGAAGAAATCAATCATCACAAATGGTAAAGAAAGGCAGACAGGCCCAGGCAAACAGAATAAGATCTGTAGGTGTCTTTTTATCTTTTAAGAAGAAAAAAAAAAAAAAAGCCTATTTGTGCTGTTGAATTAAGTGTTTGTGAAAAGAGAAGACTTGATAGTGGTGGAGACTGAAGTCTTCTATTTATTTACAAGTAGGGCATAGTGGTGGGAACTCTTGCATGGTCTCTTGCCTTTCCTATTCAACCTCTGACCTAATGGACCTGATGAGCTTATCCTCTCTCGTGACAGGAAAAATCCATGCTGAGTATACAACCTGTGGGTCTAACTTACCCAAACAATGCTGAACGGTGATGCTTTTCATGCACCATTTGTAAACATATGAAAGCCATTGCACTGCCTCACATTCCTGCTCCAGGAAGCAAATTCAATATAACCCTCGGCACCAGTAGACGGGAAGCATTTCTCCAGCCACCTTACTCTCAGACTGCATCTGTTCTGAGCTTTCAGATGTTAATTTCTAAATTGCGTGCTCATAAATGTATTTTAAGTGTAAGTTTAAATACAACAAATTAGCAGAATACAGTGTTGAAGCTGTGTCAGAGCATAGTCTTTCTTTGAAAAGAGGATTATTGACAACTATTTCTCAATAAAAAGCTTAAACCTAAAACACTTGCTCAGACTAAAACTCTCCTAATTTCAGTGGGAACTTTGCCTGAAAGAGAATGGCAAGGCTATATCTATCATAGAGAAAGATTAAATATTTAACTTAAATCATACAGGCAGGTATTCCAAAGTGGCATGGTCACCTGTGCATCTCATAACTGTGAAGCTGAAAGGAAATATATTTAAATTAACTGTGTATATATATATATGTATGCATTTCCTTTCAACTTCACATGAATTTATTTATATTTACTATAAGAAGCACTTCAACTTTTTCTTTTGTACAGACCACAGACTGAAACATAGAAGGCATACATATATATAAACACGTGCATGAATCCGTACATACATTCATACATATATCCAAACCAGCTTCCATATGAATAAATATTTGGACCCTAAAAGCAAGAAATATTAGTGACTTATCTTTAATTTCAAAACACACGATACAGTAAAGACAGTCTGCTTAAAATGTATGCAGATCTCACTATTTTACTGTGAGATTTTGCCTTCTATTTATGTTTTTCTGGGGTTTTTGTATATATACTTATATATACTCTATATATACACTTTCACAGCATTTATGTAAATTAAAATGTCCTTATACTACCTTCCCAGAAAATTAGAATGCCTTCTGCTGTTAAACACTCCTAAATTCTTGTAAAACTTATTGAAATTTGTGTAGGAAAAATGATTTAAATTACTGTCTTCTGTTCTAACAAGTGTGATTGATTGCAAATAAGATACATTTGTTAATCAACCTTTAAATTTTTTCTTTCTTGTATGAGATTGCTGAAAACATATTTTTGATATCTTGATCTGTGAAAGTGAAGAATAATAATGCATTTTGTCTCTACCTCTGTTCAGAGTTCAAAAACATTAGAATTTAATTGCAGTTTTCTCAGATGCAAACAATATTTCATGTATATGCTGGATTTTTTTCCTCTAAAAAAGTGTACCTTCACTGTAGATCACTAATTGAGATCATAATGTGAATGGTATTGCTTGCTTGTGTTTGGGTCAGCATCAGTGCATGAGAAATTTTTTACAGCTTCATACTCTTTTATTATGGAAAATTCCTATCATGGAATAATTCAAGATAATGAATACAATATGTAATTGCAACTGAAATGATTTTAAGTACTGATTCATATTTCTACTTTTAAAAAATGAAATCCACAATTTAATATGGCATCCTATTTAAATTTGCAAATGGGTGTGACCTACAAGTATATTTTCAAGGACAATAGATTTTAGTGCACTGGCCAAAATTAAGAGTGTAATTTAATATTTAGTATAAGCAGAGATAACTGATTCATACATCTGTTACATATTAACATGTAAACAGTTTGCTCTCTTTAGCTGATAAAGTGTTCAACCACTATTCTAAGTAGGTGGCAAATATAGGTATAGTATGAACATATTAAATTCATTAAATTCATATGAACATGAATTTTAGGTAGCACTGAGATAGTCAACCCAATGTTTGATATTGTTAACAAAATAATTTTTGAGAAGAATTAGTATTACGCCTGTGTTATCCAAGGGCTAGCCTATATAAAACCTTGTGGCATCCCTCAGCTGAGAAGAAAAATCAGCCCAGTACATAACTGAAATAGAAGTATTACTCTCACAAGGTTTGGCATTTATGTTATTTTATAACTATAAATTTCCACTTTTTAATCTAAACCAATAACTTCTTTTTTTCTAACCACACAAAGAAGAAATGTGAGCTGACCCAACTCAATAGATGCATACAAGAATATAACATGAAATGAATTATTATTTCATATTTTTTTATATTTTTCAGACTTGGAGAGACCTAAAACTTTATAGGGATTAATTCATTTAATTTCACATTTTTTTTCTGGGAATGAGTCACATAAAAGACTGTGACACTGTTAGTCATAAAGCAAGGGATATTGACCTTTAAGTCTCTGTCCTCAGGGCAAAACTACCCTCTTCCATTTTTTTCTCCAAGCAGAAGTTGAACAAACATCTCCACAACTCACCATCTTTCATAAATCTTGACATTACCAAATGGAAGGAGAATCACAGGTCAATTAATCTAGTTTCTGCATTTACAAGTGACAGCATAATAGTGTGCAACTGCATTATAATATTATTTACATTTATTTCCTATTTTGGCAGAAACAAGCAAACAAAGCCAATCCCTTCAGAGCCACTATAAGTTTCCTGACTTTCGATTCCTTTGGCCTGCCAAAATAAGTAAATTATTTGAACCGTTCTATTTCTTGGATTAACACATCATCTGTGGTTTGTGCCTATTGCTTTTCCCGTACCCCGGTAGCAGCAATATGAGGAGCGTGAAGACACACATTGACTATGTCCCTCTCATGGAGTCCTTGAGCCCGGATCCCCCCTGCTGTGGGTAGTACCCTTTGCTCTGCTGCCCTCCCTCTGAATACACCCGTGTGTCCAACATGCCATCCTTGTGTCCAATGCACTCCCCCAGTGGGAACATCAGCAGGAGGTTGGGACTGTGGAGCAGGCATGGAGCACACCTATCCCACTGCCTAGATACATCCCAGGACTGAGTGGCTTGGTGTTTCAGGGGGTGTCTCAGGAGGAGGCAACCCCAAGAATGAACCTTCTCCTTAGGCAAATGTACCAGGGTCACATGAACAGCACACTTTTCGCTGCAAACCGATTGTAATATTTTTGGAATGTCAGCTAAATTAAAACATATTTTTCAAAAATGTTCAGGAATCTGCAAAAACATCTGTGATACACGTG
The DNA here is from genome assembly GCA_013401275.1 of Pandion haliaetus. Taxonomy (NCBI): domain Eukaryota; kingdom Metazoa; phylum Chordata; class Aves; order Accipitriformes; family Pandionidae; genus Pandion; species Pandion haliaetus. Next base: position 19,148 of record VYZV01041032.1, on the reverse strand, counting down.
GATTAGCTTATGAATGACAAAAAAAGGAAAGAGCAACTTCAGGGGAGGTTTATAACGGAAAATATTGTGACTCCTTAACTGACACGTCATGACTAGTGCCCTGTAAATTAATATGAGCAAATCTGTGTGAACTACAGTGTTATATTCTTCCATTATATCATTTTAAATGTGTTTCCTGTGTTTGGATCCTGCAAGAGTGATACCAAATAAATTTTAAAAGACAGAGTTTTTGTCTAAGGACATGCTGGTTTATGTTTAAAAATCAGCCACTTCAGAAAAGGGACAGACATTTATTAATCTTTAAGAAAGATTCAGCTAGGGTCTCATTCTTTGTGACAGAATATTTTCCACTGTAATATAAGAGAAAAGGAAACACATTTTATCTATGTCATTCTGAAAACCAGATAAGTTTATTATTGTTGTTTATTTATATATCACCCCACAACCAGCCTCCCCCAGAACCCTGAGTTTATTTTCCTTAGCAATCATATCTGTTCATGGTTGCTCATGTCCTTATCTGACTTAGTTGCTTATGTGTCATCTATATTAAATAATCTCAATTCCCATTCATATCAGCATGATATAAAAATAAAAGCTTATAGAGAATTCTTTTTTTCTAGTATGGTCAGAACAAAAATCAGATTTAACTGTCAACCTTTGGTGACTTGCTGAACAAAATTTCTAAAGGAATCTCCTCAAATTAATGTTCCCCTTTAATGTTACTTAACATAATACAGAAAATGGCTGCAAAGAAACATATTTTCTAGCTGTTTATTTCAACTGACAGAAAGCAGAACACAAACTTTGTCAATAATGAAAAGAATTCCTAGCCAGGTCCTCTGAAATTGCAAACTTTTCTAAAGTTCAATTAATGATAATCAAATATTTTGACATCTATCAATGTAGACATTCAGCACAAAGTAAATGCTCAGTAATGTTTGATTGTTATTTTGCCTGTATAACTTTTGCTGATTATGTGTTTTGCGACATTCTATAAAGCAGGCAGAATTGAGACCTGAATTAAATAAAGTAATATTTTTATAAGAAAAAATGAAACAAAAGTTTTACAAAAATTTTTACAAAAATAGTATAATTTTTAACTATTTCAAGTTTTTACTTGACGATGCCTATCATTTCCTTGTTTTTCCACTCAGTATTTGGTTTTTTCTTCTCTAATTGCCCAATTAGCTACATAAGCATGAAGCACATTATTAATTTAGATTCGTATCTAATAAGACATTAGGCATCTGCATCCTAAGCACTGAAGGTGTAAGGACATAGCCTTGAGAATAATGTTTGAACTCAAGAGTCTGAGCCAGTGTTCTGGCGCTTGAGACATGGTACTTATTATTTCTCAGGAATATGGCTCAGAAATATCTTTCACTCCTTTGTGGTGTTTAGATAGTTTGAATCATGAGTTTAAAAGATGTGCCTTTATACACTTGGCATCAGGAACCCAAACATATTCTTGTCACAAAATACACCTAGTAATAGTCTTAAAAAGCTGTGATTAGGCTTTATATATTCTATTATATGCTAAAGCTGTGTTGACACCTGCTTTTTATAAATTGGCCTAATGAATACATGAAGTATGAGACCTCAAGCACCTTCTCAGCAAGAGAGTATTTGGTTCTCCATCTTCTACCTCACACCTTACCAGCATAGAGGTCTGACTGATTAAGGTTCTTAAACAGGTCTTTTAAAATTAGAAAGATTACAAAGTTAGTAGATGGTTTTGATCAGTAAATTGTGAGAGATGTTATCTCTGTTTAGGCAAATTTTTTGTTAATTGGAAGAATGTAGTTTCCTATTAAAGAGCAACCCAGTCAGAACAATAAGAACCTGTTTATAAGGACAAGGACCTTAACACTATGACTCGTCCTTCCATTTACTCTTTTATGCAGTCCTGGATCCACCACAGTCACTATAGGTTTAGCTGTTGCTTTCACTAAAGATGCCCTATATGTTAATCTGTAGTTTAAGATGTTCTATAATCACCTAAGTGATTTTAAAGCTAACAACTAATGTCCATTGGCACTTTTGTTTAAGAGATGACTGTAATGAGTCTTAAGCATATTCTTAACATTAAACTTTAATGTTACTGAACAGAATCTTGGCCAAGAAAAAAAAAGTAATAAACATAATAGTTTCTGCTTTATCTGAGACACTTCATTTAGTTATTTATAATATCCTCTCTTCTGCAAAAAATACTATTTTGATGTTTCCTTTTCATATCCATCTTAGTAATTGCATACTGTGACATGAAATTCTGGAGGTCTCTGTAGAGCAGCAAATATATCTCTGTTCTTGGTAATCCAAACATGGACTGTATTGCTTGCTTTGACAGCCAAAAAAAGTTTATGATACAAACTCAACCACATCACTCCTTTTTTTTCCCTCTACCTTTTTTTTTAAGGGTCGAGTAGGGTCTTTGAATTGGGTTTTCTGCCTTACAACATTTTTAACTGCTTCCCGCTCACTGAATTTTAATGATAAGCCTGAAAATAAATATTGGGATTCTAAACCTTTGTTTCAAAGACTGTTTTTCCATTGCACTGTTCTACCCCAGGAAGCACTGTTTTGGTTAACAAGGGTTAACTGGCACAGTTAAACAAAGGGTCTAGCATAGCCCTGTCCCTCTGCAGCACACGCTTTTAAAGCTCAGACCCCTCTGGTCTCACACAGCTCCTCCCCAGGACCTCTCCCTACTTCACAGAAGATGGCTTGAGAGACCAAGGCTGTATCTTATCTCTCACTTCAGCGTTGAGAAAGAGAGCAGCAGAGTGTGATGATGAGTGATTTTTTTCCTAAATAATGGGTGGCAGTGCCAATACTTGCTGGGACACCCCCATCTGCTAGGACAGCGATAGGAAGTCAGGACATGCAGTTTTATACAAACAGCTACTGCCTGGCTGATCAGAAGACCCGAGTCCAAACAGACTGGACTAAGCAAGATGACATCTAGCTGTTCTTTCCCCTCATATTAGATCATGCACTGGAAAATTCAGAAAATTCAGAGCCTAGTAAAACAGCAACAAAGTCTGAGAGAAAGACTGTTTCACAGGCTTCCTGGCTCCTCAGGCAAAAAGCATTAGAAAATCTTAGGGACAAAATGCTTTTTCTGTAGGATTCTTAGTCCAGATTTTGCATAGTAAAGAAGCTGATACAGTTCTTACCCAATAAGCATTCAAATTTTAAGATACAGTAAGCATCTGAATGTTTGGAGGCTAATCCAAGTTGAACTTGAACTCTGATCTTGTCACTAAAAGTGACTTTCACCCACATAAAGTTCTGGTAAACCAAAGTGCTAAGTAAGGGTAACATTCTGCATCTGTAGCCAGAGACTAAAGATGTCTTTTATTCCTTTAAGAATTAAAAATAATTAACCAAAACCAGTAAGTATCCGCATTACTGGAACCTTAACAATCTTGTCACTTGTTTCTGGGGTTCTTTTTCATTTTAGTTTATGTCCATAAATTACACAAAATGCATTCCAGTTTTAAAAAGCAACAAGCCTCATAACCATTATGAAAAGACACAAGCTCAACATGCCAAAAGAGTCTGTTTATTTCTGAATGAGCATCTAATCTGTTTTAATTGAAATCAGTTGCCAAACTCCAGCTGATTTTAGGGGAAGTAGAATTATGACCATTGTGGAATTCCAACATAAACACATACTATACACACATGTGCATATACCCTTATGTGAAAATAACCTTGGGGTCATAAAAAATCGAGGACACATCTTGCTCTCTAGGGCAAATTTAGAACAAGAGTTGAAATCAAACTTCTGGAGCCATTGCAAGTTACCTCAAACACTCTTCTTTCACGTATCGGTGTTTCCAAGAGCAAAACATCCAGACACTTGCAGAGGCCCAAGCTAACATGCTTAACACTGCTCCAAAACTCTTTCCCCGTAAAACAATTCCAAATTATTTTTGTAAGAATGTTTCATGAAAGGAGTTCAAATGCAAAGTTGCAATGGAAACCTACTTTCCAGGCAGGATTTGTCACCTCCACTTCCAGGCTCCTGTGTGGTCCAGCACAAAGACATTTCCAGGCTCCTATTTCTGCAAAGAGCCACTGAATGGATTCACAAGGACCTGTGACCCAGAAAGTCCTGGGATTGCCAGCTGCAAAAGTCCAGACTCCCAGGTCCTCCAAGGTTAGCAAGTTCTTGGCTCAGTTTCAGCCTGGACAAGCATGAAGCCAGGAGTTTCGAAGCTCCTGGGAGCCATAGCATCTGAGTGCCAAGGTTTCTGGGTCAGCTTTGACTCCTAGGCACTCCAGTTCCTCCGCACATTGGGATCTCAGGGAATCCAAGATCTGCGGCACATAGCCAGCTCATCAGACTGGCTGTTTCTGAGCCAGGATTGCATTTCCTTTTACAGATAATTATGAATAATAATTCCTCACCAAACTGAAACCTAATTTTAAAATATTGGAAAATTATTGAAACTACCAGAATAATAGAGTGAGAACGGGAAGGTTACCTACAACAAATGACCAAAGGAAAAAACATGTTATTGAGGAAATAAAACTATGCCATAAAGAACAGAGGCACTTGAATAGACCATCTAATGTCAAGTTACAATAAATAAAAAGAGAACAAGGAAGAAGGAAACAAGGCAACAAGGTGGTGAAGAAAAGGTTGAAAATTAAAGGTAATCCCTGTATGGCCCTACAACTGAATAAACTTTTTGCTTCAGTTTTCCATAAAAATATTTATATGGAGATTGGGGAGGCAGGTGGTTATTTAACATCTAGAAATGGAGGTTTCTGCCACCAAATGTCGCCTTTATTAGTTGAAGTTTTCTAGAGGAAAAAATGTAGAGACAGGGCTAATTCATACAACTTTGGAAATCTACACTCAGATTATATAAACGAGTGCAGAAAAGTGCTACTGTGATGACTGGAAGTATGAAGACCTAAACTGACAGAAATATAAAAGTGATCAGCTTATTTTACTTAGGAAAAAAAAAGAGCAAGATTTTTCTCTGTAAAATGACCTCCCTTCCTATCTTTAAAATTTTGTTTCCTATCCATCTTCCAATTGTTCAGGGTATTCAACAGAGGTGTTGAAGCTCAGTGTTTGTTTATCTCTTACTGCTATATAACCTCTTGACATGAAGAATAGGAAATTCAAGATTTAAATCACGCTATTATTTCCACCAAATCTGATAGTTTGAGAATAGCATTTAATGTTAAGAGAAAACTATGCTAAAACTTAAACTAAAATACTAAGAGCTATACCTTACCCTCAAAGCAATAGAGGTCAGTATTAGTATGATGGATACATATAAAATTGTCAGTGCTTACATCAGAATTATTATATGTCTCAATTTTCACTATCACCAAGTAAAAAATATGTATTTTCTAACAGGATAATTAAACAGCAGTCTCTCACATTATTTCTGATGACTTTACCATTATGCCAACTTTCAACCAAGTCAGCCTGTGCTGAAGAGAGATTCCTTTTCACATTTGTAATGCAGTTAGCTAATGTTATTTCTGAAGTCAGTATAAGTGGATTCCGTGACAGTAAATAATAAACAAAATGTGATAAAAGGATTCTTCCAAAATATATATTCTGTCATTCAAAATTGCAGATGTTTTGAGTTTCATTCTCCAACTTCATCCTTTTACAGCACTCGTGAATTTCTAGATGGGACATAATAATTTTTGCATCTTACTCTTCAAGATAGTGTGCTCAACTAACATAGCTTAGGTATTTCTGGATCATAACTGGAAGGTGAAAAAGATTATATATATCTGAAATGTTGTCTTGGGCCAAAGGGATACTAAAGTCTACCAAATTGTCTTTGGATCATGTGTTGAAATAAGAGGAAAATACACATTTTTCAGTCCCTCCCTGGTATAGTGAGTATCTGAAAGAAAAGTTGGCCTCACCTGAACTTAGACTACTGCCAGATGAAAGCTGACCTGTAGCGACTCTCAGTATCTCCTATGCTAGTAGTGATTGTTAATTCAGATTGTAATCACCACCCCCAGCCTCACTTCTCATCATACTCCCTTGCACCAGGCAATCTAATTATCTTTGTATGCTTTGTATTAGGTTTGTGTCGTGGGGTTTTGGTAGCAGGGGAGGGGCTGCAGGGGTGGCTTCTGTGAGAAGCTGCTGGAAGATTCCCTGGCTCCAAGACGGACCCACCTCTGGCCCAGGCTGACCCAATCAGTGATGGTGGTAGCACCTCTGGGATAACATATTTAAGAAGGGGAAACCTGCAGTGGAGAGGGGAGTGGGATGTGAGAGAAAGGCCTATGCAGACCCCAAGGTCAGTGAAGAAGGAGGGGGAGGAGGTGCTCCAGGCACCAGAGCAGACATTCCCCTGCAGTCCATGGAGGTCCACGGTGGAGCAGATATCTACCTGCAGCCCGGGGAGGACCCCATGCCGGAGCAGGCAGATGTGCCCAAAGAAGGTTGTTACCCCGTGGGAAGCCCGTGCTGGAGCAGTCTGTGCCTGAAGGACTGCAGCCCATGGAAAGGACCCACGCTGGAGCAGCCTGTGGGAAGGACCAGCCCTGGAGAAGTTCATGGAGAAGTGTCTCCTGTAGGAGGGACCTCACGCTGCAGCAGGGGAAGAGTGAGGAGTCCTGCCCCTGAGAAGGAAGGAGCGGCAGGAACAACGTGTGATGAACTGATCCCGTTCCCCCATTCCCCATTCCCCTGTGCCAGTAAGGGGAGGAGGTAAAGAAAATCAGGAGTGGAGTTGAGCCCAGGAAGGAGGCGGGGGGGGGGAGGGGTTTTAAGATTTCATTTTATTTCTCATTATCCTATTCTGATTTGTTTGGTAACAAACTAAATTGATTTTTTTTTCCCCTCCCAAGTCGAGTTTTGCCCTTGACCATAATGNGAGTCCTGCCCCTGAGAAGGAAGGAGCGGCAGGAACAACGTGTGATGAACTGATCCCGTTCCCCCATTCCCCATTCCCCTGTGCCAGTAAGGGGAGGAGGTAAAGAAAATCAGGAGTGGAGTTGAGCCCAGGAAGGAGGCGGGGGGGGGGAGGGGTTTTAAGATTTCATTTTATTTCTCATTATCCTATTCTGATTTGTTTGGTAACAAACTAAATTGATTTTTTTTTCCCCTCCCAAGTCGAGTTTTGCCCTTGACCATAATGCATGAGTGATCCCTCCCTGTCCTTGTCTCGACCCACGAGCCTTTCATTATATTTTCTCCTCCCCATCCCACCAGGGGGAGGAGCGAGCAAGTGGCTTCATGGTGCTTTGTTGCCTGCTGGGCCTAGACCACAACATGCTTCCATACAATGGAGTTTTCTAGCTGCCTTCATTTAAGTCCTTTTGGGTGTTGCCCAAAGAAGGAGCCTTGCAGCTGGCTATGAATCTCTTGGGCAACAAATGCAAAACATAAAAGTAGAACAAAAATGAAAAACAAGCATGCATTGAAGTTAGTGACAATTTAAATCAAGAATATGCTTGGAACCATATGTTCAAAATTATGTGTACATATGCAAAAGAAAACAATGCCTGTTCTGCTTGTAGTTACATTTTGTTGAACTCAGAGATGCTATACTGATCTACAGCCAACATAAGCGGAAACAGAAGCAAAGCCAGTGGATATTCCAGTAACTATAACAAGAAAGAGAGAATATCTTATGTCACTGAGAGAAATTAATCAAAATCAAATTAGTACTAACATTCCCTAACCTTGATAACATAAAAAAGGCTATTAAATTATAGATAATCCCACAAGTTCACATAAAAGCTGCTTTTTCTGTTGTGAGGAGCGTTTGAGGTATTGATAAAAGACCTGATCGTTTATCTTTAGTTGAAAAGTCTTCTACAATTTTTCAGATATAATAACACTGTTCCTTGGAATTTTCTTATCATTCCTTCTTCCTACAGAAAATTTCATGTGTTTTCTACTCAATAGTGGAGTAATGGCTTTACTGTTGATGTTCCTTACATTTTTACCAAATTCGTTTGTGCTTATGTATTTTAATAGTTCATTCCCTTACATGCTATGTAACAGAGATAAGAGTGGCTTGACCTAACAAGCTGGCTCTTCCAAACTAGAAGACATTAAAAAAAATTGTAAATCAAACAAAACTATGCTATTCTAAATATTTATATGAACACAGCTTTTCAGAAACATATGAAGAGTCAGCTAAAATTGTACACAGTATATAGTAAACGTGTTACATTCGGAAATATGCACATAATAACAATATATAAAGACACAATGCTTTCCTTTATGTGTCTGAAAATTTACACAAATGTGGGTTTAGGCAAATATGTGGCAACATCATATTCACTCATAAAAAGTCAATTAAATATCCACATTGTCATAGTTATTTCTTCTGCAATGAATGACATTTTGCCTGGGAACCAAGTCAAAAGCGTGTATCAAACAGCACAAGAAGAATGTTGAGGAATTTGGTCCAAAACTCTGTGTAGAGACAAATCCCTTTGAAAATGTTCATGTTTTGTAACCATTTTACAACAAACTCATCTCTGCTACTCATAGAATCATACAGTCATTTAGGCTGGAAAAGACCTTTAAGATCATTGAGTCCAACCATTAACATAGCACTGCCCAGTCCACCACTAAACCATGTCCCTAAGCACCATATCTACACATCTTTTAAATACCTCCAGGGATGGTGACTCCACCACTTCCCTGGGCAGCCTGTTCCAATGCTTGACAACCCTTTCAGTAAAGAAATTTTTCCTAATGTCCAATCTAAAACTCCCCTGGCGCAACTTGAGGTCATTTCCTCTTGTCTTATTGCTTGTTACTTGGGAGAAGAGACTGACACCCACCTCACTACAACCTCCTTTCAGGTAGTTGGAGAGAGCGATAAGGTCTCCCCTCAGCCTCCTTTTCCCGAGGCTAAACAATTCCAGTTAACTCAGCTGCTCCTCCTAAGACTTGTGCTGTAGACCCTTCATCAGCTCTGTTGCCCATTGGCCTTCTTTGGACATGCTCTAGCACCTCTATGTCTTTCTTGTAGTGAGGGGCCCAAAACTGAACACAGTACTCAAGGTGCAGCCTCACCAGTGCTGAGTACAGGGGACGATCACTTCCCTCCTCCTGCTGGCCACACTGTTTCTGATACAGGCCAGGATGCTGTTGGCCCACTTGGCTACGTGGGCATACTGACAGCTCATATTCAGCTGGCTGTCAGCCAACACACCCAGGTCCTTTTCCACCAGGCAGCTTTCCAGCCCCTCTTCCCCAAGCCTGTAGCATTGCATGGGGTTGTTGTGATCAAAGTGCAGTACCCGGCACTTGGCCTTGTTGAGCCTCTTATAATTGGCCTCAGCCAATCAATCCAGCCTGTCCAGATCCCTCTGTAGAGCCTTCCTACCCTCAAGAAGATAAACCCTCCCTCCCAACTTGGTGTCATCTGCCAATTTCCTGAGGCTGCACTCATTCCCCTAGTCCACATCATTGATAAATATATTAAACAGAACCGGACCTAATACTGAGCCCTGGGGAACACCACTTGTGATCCACCACCAACAGGATTTAACTCCATTCACCACCACTCTTTGGGCTCAGCTAGTCAACCAGTTTTTTACCCAGAGAAGAGTACACCCACCCAAGCCATGAGCAGCCAGTTTCTCCAGAAGAATGCTGTGGGAAATGCTGTCAAAGTCTTTACTAAAGTCTAGGTAGACAACATCCACAGCCTTTCCCTCAGCTACTAAGCGGGTAACCTTGTCATAGAAGGAGATCAGGTTAGTCAAGCAGAACCTGCCTTTTATAAACCCATGCTAACTGGGCCTGATCCCCTGGTTGTCCTGTACATGCTGCACAATGGCACTCAGGATGATCTGCTCCATAACCTTCCCCAGCACTGAGGTAAGGCTGACAGGCCTGTAATTCCCCAGATCCTCTTTCCATCCCTTCTTGTAGATGGGCATCACATTTGCTAACCTCCAGTCAATTGGGACCTCCCTGGTTAGCCAGGACTGCTGGTAAACGATTGAAAGTGGCTTGGTGAGCACTTCCACCAGCTCCCTCAATACTGCTGGGAATGTCCAGCCTTCCTGGACTCCTTTGCCCTTCAGGACTGCATCCCAAGAGACTCTGTCAATGAGTCCTAAACAGGCCAAAGTCTGCCCTCTACAAGTCCAAGGTAGCAGTTCTGCTGCCCCCCTCTTTTCTTCTCCGAGAATGGAAAACTATCATTTCATGATCACTATGCCCAAGACAACCTCCAACCATCACATCACCCGCAAGTCCTTCTCTGTTCGCAAACAACAGGTCCAGCGGAGCCTCTTCCCTGGCTAGCTCACTCACCAGCTGTGTCAGGAAGTTATGGTCCACACACTACAGGAACCTCCTGGACTGTTTCCTCTCCGCTGTATTGTATTTCTAGCATACATCTGGTAAGTTGAAGTCCCCCATGAGAACAAGGGCTAGTGATTGTGAGACTTCTCCCAGCTGCTTATTATTCCACTATCCCTGTTAGAGCTTTGCTACCACAAACTTGATGCAAAGTGGATCCATTTGGTGGTTTGTACACTGAAAATAAGTCTTATTCATGGATTCAATTTTTGCTTTCAGTTTTAAGTGGAAAAGCAGAAGCAGGTCTATTGACAGGATAAGTACTGGAAGGAATCAACTTCCCACCCAGATCTGCAGCACCACAGTGCCCAGACCTGTCCTTTGACCCTGCTGCAGGTCTACAGGCCAGCCTCAGACATGCGGGTGCATGGCTTACTGCAAGCAAAGCAAATTTATCTCAAAAGCAAAGACACCAAGCAAATAGCTGAACATACATATGTGTATGAACAGACTTTGTCTTAGGTTCATATAAGGCAGATTCGTTCACGATGTCTAGACTGGTAAAGAGTTTGGAGGTCCTGTTGAACTCTTGGTCTAGTCCTCATAAGGATTAGGGGCAGGAAGAAAAAAAAAAATAAAACCCCAAAACTATAAGGAAACTCCCTTATTTGCAACCTGGAACCTGGATAACAACGTGGAAGTTTGTTACCTTTGTTGCCTCAATGGTCACAAGGCTGCTGTACATACTGTCTGATCTGGGACTGCTCTCATTTTGGAGAACTTCAAAGTTCCTTTACAGGTCTAATTTTCAACAGATGTTGATTCTGTAGCTCCTGAGACAGGAGCATTGCAGCTTGTGCACTCTGATTGCTAGTAATCTTTGAAAATGTAATCTATGTACAGATTTTGAATAACACTAAACACCCACCTATACTGTTGGTGTCAGCGGTAGCTCTCAGAGCCCCTGTGAAGGTCAGATTTTACATTTTTCTCCTAACACACCTCTATGCTCTGAAATTACAGGAGCCTCTAAACTTCAAACAACATCTATTAAAAGGAAAACAAAAAAATTGCTTCAAAACTGCTGTTAAACTGTGATTTTCCTACTGGTGATTAAACAAAGGGTTTTAATGTACATTCTTTATGTAAAATTATATTCAGTCTATACATTTCATCAATCATTTGTATGAGTTTCTAGCATCATTCATACAAGGTGATACATGCTCTATATTTTACGTGTCATCACACCTAAGCCCAGTGGAGAGTGATTTGTTGCTAATAAATTATACATGACATTGTAAGGCGTTTTCAACAAACTTCAGATTTTACTTTTCATTTTAAAAGTTAGTGCTGTAAGATGTTTCCATACCTTCTCTGCAACAATAGGAATCAATGGGCTGTAACATAACAAGATCTTTTCAGTTCATGAATTGTTTTTACTTGCTAAGAAGAGGAAATGGCTCTTTTCATTTGACAACCAGAGGTAGGTGTCAAATGTTTGGCTTTTCCATGGGTGGTGCTGAGGATACACTGCTGCATAGCATCACTGCCCCTTTGCACATCCCGTTGTGTGACCAGGACTGGTCTCAAGAAAGTGAAAAAAAGGTCAGTTTGGAAATTGAGTGAGAAAATGAAATGGCATGTATGTGTGCGGGAGCTCTGGCCAGTTTAGTTTTCATTCCAAAAAGTGGGGAAGTTAATCAAGGAAGTATGGGTTTTGATGCATTGAGAATGAGGTTTTGATGCAAGCATGAGCATCCAGATGCCTAGCTGATTTAAATCAACACCATTCCACTAATCTAGGTTGAACAGTGTCAATTTACAGCAGCTATGAAGTTAATCCATCAGTAACTGCCACAAAAAAATAAAATTTCCAGATAGCAATGAGATGAGTAACCTGAGAGACAGCTGGATATTTACCTATCTGTATTAGTGTGAAGTATTTTGATAGCTATCATACAAACACTGAAGCTGCCTCAAGTCCTGGTTTTATTGTTGGCTTTACTTAGATTTCCCAAGGTACATCTAAAGGTACATCAGCTACCCCTTGTGTACCTTGGGTTTTCCACTGGATACTGAGAACAAAATTAGTGCCATCACCAAGCCTTCTGATTGCTGTGAAGCTTTATTCACCGATGTCTGTAAAATGTGTTGACATCCTGAATACAAAAAAGTTATAAAGCATGATCAATTGTTGCCATTATTTAAAAAATGAATGCAAGACTTTAAAGCAAGCATGGAGCCTCTGCCAATATTAGAGACAGCTATAATACACACATGCACGGAACTCACGGCATGAACACTACTTCTTTTGTAATGTCAGAAATTAAACCAGCAGAGTTTGATATGCAGTCTTGACTGCACTGAAATTACTTGAAATTCTGCCTTTGACATCACTATAGCTAGGATTTCCTCCTAGATGCCCTATTTATATCGGAAAATGTAAGTAAACTGTTGTCCATAATTTGAAACATAATCATTATAAAATTTTCTTCTCAAGTTTGTCAGTAATTCTGTAAACTTTGTTCCAAGCTAAAAATCCTGTAAATGTTTACTGCACTTAAGTTTCACCTGTACTAACAAGAGATGTGTTCCTGCTCCACTGCATGTTGTATTTAATGTACATTATTCAGTTGTGATGAATTGTGAAGGACAAGTGGTTTAATTCTGATCTTTTTACGTGTGCTCTGAAACTAAAATAAATATCGAAAACCTTCATTACTTGTTTCCAGCTAGTAAAACTATGGGAAAACTTCCATATTTAAGAATTGGGCAAACTATTTTCTTGCATATAAAAATATCCCAAAGGAAGGCAGTAACAGTCAAATTTTGTTTGGAAAGTACATCTTTAATAAAAAAACATTTTGCAAAAAGCACTATACAAAAGAATCATGGACACCTAATTTCCTCATTTGTTAGCAAAGATAACACAAGCCAAAAAATATGAACAGGTTAAAAATTCAAGCAAACAGACAGATTCTTTACGGGGAGGGACACTCAAGTAACTCTTATAATTTTTAAAATTTATCTGGTCATCTTCACAGTAACAATTTTTTCTCAGCATGTTGCAGTGTAGAAATTAAAATGTACATGGGCATGGTGACTGGCATATGGTATTAAAAGGCATCATCATCAGAAGATGCCAGAGGGATGACATATAGCTCTATCAACCAAGTTGCGCAGGCTTTTCAGAAAAAAAGAAGAGCCCCTGGTTTTCAGATCACCTCTGCAACATCCAGAGATGCATTGCTAGTATATCACCAAACAAAACTGGAATATTATCATGTGTTCAGCATGGATCTACTTTTTTGTTTCACAACATAATTGCTATAAGAGCTTTTTCTTATGCAGATTGACAATTTTTTTTTTTTAGCGTGAACTAAAATAGCCAGCTAAAAATTATTTTTCTTAATTGAACCAAAAAACACGGCAGTGGAAGAAAAGATACAAATAGTTCTTTTTGAACTCAGATGCCTCTAGTTCAGTGGGGAAAGTTTGCATGATCTTTTCTGTATCAACAACATTCCACATGCATATTCTCTCTTTTTTCAGTAAAAAATGGAACGGCAGAAGCAGCTCTTCCCAGATAAACAGGAGGACACCAGTGTATCCTTTTTCTAACATCTCCACTGTGCCTGTATGTTGATATTACACTTCGGCTTCTCCTTCATATCCCAAGATAATACTGGAACTTGATTCTATTTTTCACTCAAGTCAGCCCTAAGACAGTCACTTTTTTAGCAGTCTGCTGATTTTATCAGCAGAAAAATGTTTTCCAGTGACATCTCTTTCAGTTTATGAAAAACTCAATTTTTTAAAAGAAAAGGAACAATAATTTATAAATAAATCGATAAAAAAGAGGCAGATTACATTGTTTAACCAAGAATTCTAGCCTTTTGGCTGAAAACCACAACGTTTTGGTTTGCAGCCGTTGCCCTCTGCCACATAGCTACTTTTACCTGAAGTCTCAAGCCCTCGGGGTGGAAGGTCTCTAACTGGACTATATCTGCTACATAGCAATTATGTCACACAAATATCTCATGTAAATGTCCAAATAATCTGCAGAAAATGTCAACAAAAAGGATTTTACTATTTTAAAACATTTCAGAAAAAGAAATAAAAACATTTCCTGACTGTCTTCAGCAAAAGAAAAATGAAAAACTCAAATGTGCCCTGAAAATACGGTCCAGATAGAATCTGAGACTAGGTTTAAATTGATCTGCCTGATCAGTTTGAGTGCTTCTGTTTCAACAGGTATCTCAGTTCTTCTTTGGTGTTTTAAGGGACTGGAAAGAGGAATACTGAAAAAAACCTGATAGGCAAAGTTGTGTTTATATTCTTTTTGACGTGAACAAAAAAATGAAATAATGAAAATGTCTTTATAAAATTGTTCTCATAAGATGTACTTCCCACTTACAGGCCTGGGGAGTAGTAGGAGAAGGCTGTACACATAATAAAAGCTGTACACAGAATCCTATCCTCAAATGAACAAAAAAAAATCTGAGTTTGTCTGCTTCTTACAGACTGGGCTTGAGTCTTCTTTCAGCTGCAGCAGACTGACATTGGCATCGTTCCACTGATGCCATTGACATGATTTCTGACTTATACTTGTTGTTCCAGGGCTTTCTAAAAGTGGTCTTTTTTGTATTATAAAGCAGCCACTGCACATGGTATTAGCTGGTATCTTTTTAGGCATGTGGAGGAAAGAACTGGCTGGGGATAGAGACCGTACTATCATCTCAGTTTTGAAGTGGTACCCCACAAATTTATGCTGACACAATGCAGCGATTGTAGAGCATATTGTGAGGAAGCACACCATCTGTTTTCTGCCTCTGCTTTTCTATAAATAACAGACTTCAGTCTCTGTGGGTGCCAGGCTAGCGTTTTGCAACATACCCCTCCAGCCCTTTAAAATTCCTCCTGACCATCTGGGAATTTCCTGTTCTGCCAAATAGGTTTGTCCGGACAGAGCTGAGGTCTGTCTCTCACCGTTTAGAAATCCCCTTACATTAGGGCAAGGGTGTTTTGAAGTAGGTGAATCCAGAGAGCCAGTGCCAAAAAGTAGACCTGGAACTTCTGCCACTCCTAAAAAAGCTATGGGGGAAGGAGGAGCCGAGGGGTCACTTTTGGCTGGGTGGGCCTGATGTTGGGAAATGCCCTTTCCTGGACAGGAACTGAGCTCAGATTTTTACTGCTGATTCACTGTGAGCAGCATCAGGCCAGGCTATGCAGGAATTCATTAGCATCACACTCCGGGTGAGAGTCGAGAGCTTTTTTTTTCAGTTTCTAATCCTCTCGAGGCTATTTAATGATAATGGTTTGAGTTTACGGAATGTGTTGAAAACCTCCTTTGGGTTCACGTTCCCATAGGAAATTACTGCTTTTTCTAATCATAATTTTTGGTAAGAGCTTATGCTAGCAACACCTGGAAAACCTGATAGCAATACCAGACTAAGCCTGATAGAAGCAAACCCAAAATTAATATCCACTCTGATAGAAAAAAAACCAAGCAACTCTGACTTAGGATGTCAAACTGTCTCACAATATAAAGCTTGTGTTGTGTTATGAGTAGTATTCTCAAAATAATCTTGCTGTAGTTTGCTTATATCCTTTCAGAAGGATTTTACTATGGAAGTGAAAACATGACAGCATTCAAAATCACACTGACGTAACTAACACTGAGGTGTCATCTTGAAACTTAAGAATAATGAAAATGGGAAATTTACCCTAAAACACATTGCCAGTGTTCCATCATGATGGTTATAGCCCAGAGAGAAAAAACAAGGCTAATTCTAGTGACAAAGGACCAAAGAGTTCTGTTCGTAATTTCAGGCACTCTGCATGATTTTAGCAGCAAAATAATGAATGAAAATGTTGAAGTAGTCATTAAAAATGCACAAAAAGGAAAAGGATGTCACAGTTGGTTCATATTTTACAGATCAAGAATTCGTGTCATATCTTCATGCCCATAACAGTGCAACAAAAACATTTTCAGTCTTGCTCAATTCTGCTTCTAGGAAATACCCTAGGGGGTCAGTGGCCAAATTACTAGATGTTTCCAAGATGTGTAGGAGTGTTAAATCCTGGATCAAGGACACTTTTTTTTTTTTTTCATTTCTAGGGTTCATAATGCAGGTTTTTTGCAGGGAGCCCTGGGAGGCTTTAAGGTAGAGGGTAATGACTGCAGCTTTTTTTGGCTTACTGGTTTAGCATTAAAGAAATACAATCAGTAATCCTAGCTTAAGAACCTGAATTCCAGACAAATTTTTTTATCCCTGTCTGTGTTCAATTTTATAACTCTTTTTAATGTTGGTACTTCCATTGCATTTTAAAAGTCAATATATAAATAGGTTGTATAAACACTTAAATACATAATTTATTCACTCACTGTGTATGTAACAACAATGAAATATTTTTACATTTTTAAGACTTATTAGTGGCCAGTACAGCATGTGCCATAATGGTTATCATGCACCGGCAAAAAAAATAGGTATCTAAGGTCATATGATCCCCTAGGTGAACTGTGCAAGGAATTATAATTCACCTTTTTTTGATGCTTTGAATTATTGTGACATTGTTCTCTATACGAAGCCTTCTATAGGAAGTCTCTGGACTTCCCATTCTCATCCACTTATCCAAAAGTATGAAATAGATGTGAGCTTGTTCAGAGTAACAAGCAATTCCCACTCTGTTCTACCTCCTCTTGAAGTCCACTGGCAAGTAGCTACGTGCTTGTGATAACACCCTCCAGTGGTGAAATGAAAACAATTTATTTTATAGGGGTAACGCTTGCAATGTGCTAGATGTTTTCTGGAAAGTTCTGAGTACCATCAACTCAAAACGGGACCCATGGCATTTTTGGAGTTGAGTCCTTAGACCTTGCAAAATCTAAAGTTGGCAAGTTTGGGCAAATGTCTTTCTAATATTTCTGACCTCTAGGTCATCACAGACTCTCCATGATGCTTGCTTTATGCTAGTGAATTGTTTCTTCACTTAATGGTCAAGTATATGCTGCAAACACAAACGTTACTTTTGAGGTTGTCACTGACAGTTGCAAGAGCATTCCTGGTAAGAGAGTGATGCGTTGGTGACCACCTGCACTGCCACACATGGCAGTCTGGTTCTACTCTACATTTCGGCTGGGGGTCGTCTGCATTTCAGATACTTTAATAACCAGCAAAATTTGGAGAATTCATGGTTTCTTCATTAAAATACGTTGCTAAGCATCTTCTTTGCCTTACTCCTGTATTCTTCTTAAATTTAGAAAAATAATATTTCTGTTATTTTTAAAAAAAATAATTAAAACAGTTATTTTAAATAAAATCTTATTATGATTAGTTTTTCTTCAGCAGACTGTAATACTGCTGAAATACATAGTATTATGAACTTTGTAGGGCCACACAGCCAGTAAATAGTTTACAGCTACATTGTTTCAGGACATTTTACTGAACATACACCAGTGTAATTTTTTCAGAAATTTCTGTCACTGCAGGACAAGTTATCTTACTGTGTGTGCTTTAGTGACATGTTGATTCCTTGGGCAGCACACAAATTTATGGATTACAACAGCAACCTTCATCCTTCCTGTCAGACTTTTAATGAAAATCCTCTATCAACCTCAAATAGACAGACTTCTTGCTCTGAAGCACCACCTCCACCTCCCACCTTATATTTGGCTTTTCCAGTGTTTCTCCAGATCCCTTACACTTCATCTGAGATGACCCTTTCCAAGAGGCAATAGTCCACAGTTACAAACTCATCTTCAGTTTCCTTGGGAGTTACCTGTCCCATAACTATTTTATGGAATTCAAAATCATAAAAAAAGCACTTGAAAAAGCTACATATATTCTTACTGCATTTACAGTTTACCCAACCCACAAACTCATCATAGATATTTCACATAGTTTACTCAAGCATTACATTGTTTTTTTAGAGCTGTGTATGTAAGCATGGAATGAGGTGCAAGCATTTTGTCAGTGAGGTAAGATGCAGAAACTCAACTAATACCCTGGTTTCAGGGAAGTCAGTGGAGTGTGAAACAAAGCCAGCTTTCTCAGCAAAACTCAGCTAATGAGGATTTGAAAT
>VYZV01041031.1:114049-131495 GCA_013401275.1 Pandion haliaetus | reverse complement strand
ATTAAAAAAGCATGTAGACAAGGCACTTCATGACATGGTTTAGTGGTCATGGTTGATGGTTGGACTCGATGATCTTAAAGGTCTTTTCCAACCTAAATGATTCTATGATTCTATGGTGAAATTCTGTATGACGTTGACTGGAGAATAATCTTGACCAAAATATAAAAGGATAGTATAAATTTGCAGATTTTTTAAGCACATTTGTATCTAACCACTTTGATAAATAAGGTCTTACATTATACTATAGATTTCAAGTAGCTTCCAAGTATTTTACCAAAAGGCAGAGCATTTCTAGGCTGCATTAGTAATGATTCTGTGTCTCCTCCCTGTCAGTCACATAATTATTGCTTCTTCAACATTGAGTGCTATTGTTCTTCGGGGAATTAAGGAAAGGTTCCTCTTCATCTAGATCAGAAAAGAAAATAAAATATAAAAAATCCTCATTGCCTTCAAACAGCCATTCCTTCCTATTTCTGGTGTGTTGTGAGCTATGAGGACTGTGAAACTTCACTTCTTTATTTTGTGAATAGCAACTGTCCCATCTGCCTGTGAATTATCTAAGGAACAGGCAGACTGACAATGAGAATTTTCTTATTGTCAGTAATATGATGAGTTTAACAAATACAAATCTACAGAATTATAAGAATTTATGATTAATTGTAAAATGTCTGTAAAACATTCAAAATCATAGGAAGGGCGCGTGTTTTCAGATTTAGTTATAAACTTAGATCTTCAGTCAGGTTTATGAATGATGCTTACCATCTTAGGAGAGCCTGAACTCAGCTACAAATGAATTAGCTCTGTTTTGGAGCAGAGCAGAATGGTCTTTAAGTGATAACCAAAAATTATGCAAGAGATCTATGACAAGCCCAATACTGAGCCCATATCTTTGACTCTTTGTCAAAGCCTTTGAGTCTTTGACTAGTATCTCTATGCCAGTCAATTTTGCTGGGACCAGAGACTTTGAAAATGTTTGGAACCTCCTTTAGCAGACACATACAAGCAACTTCACTGGTGGCTGGGCTTGCCATCTAGCATTAGGTAAGACGGAAAAAGCACACGGAAGGGAAAGTATGAAGTGGAAAAAAAAGTGATGAGTAGCGCAGCATTGTTAGAGCCTTAATTGCTTGGCAATGCATCACTGCTAGTAAGGAAGGGGTTAGGTCTGAGATGACACCTGAATGTGAGGAGAAGCAACAACTGTCCTGAAAAGCAGAGATGCTCCAGGTACAAGGCGTAAGAGGAGAGGAGGAAGCATAAGCCCTCTGAAAGAAGCCAACTAGCAATGCTGCTGGAAACACAGCTATGGTCTGAAAGGTAGTAGGGGGGAAGAAATAGAGCTGTGGGAGGTTTTAGTGCTTCAACAATGTTCTGCAACATCAGATTTTCCTCCAGTTAAGTCAAGCTAAGAAAATTATTGTTGCTATCTGAAATAACAAGAAAGGGTGACAGCCACAAAGAAAATATTTTCATCTGCATTTTTAAAGAAAAAAAATTAGAATGAGAGAGTTACTGGCATTATCTAGCAAAGTAATATCTTTCACACCTGAGTGAATTTTTTTAAAAGACTTCTTCCCCTGCTTTTTCTTTTTGATCTGCTGTGAGTGCATTGAAGTGGATATGTAATGCATATTCAACATAAAGACAGAATTAGGTTTCCTGACTCTTAGAAGAGGGAGGAAAACAGGACTGCATGAAAGAATGTGGTGGAGAACTAACTCTTTTATTAACACTGCCTAAGGAATCATTCAATCTGGGCATGTTATCACTTACAGAAAGAAAAACCTCAGATATTGCTATAATAAATCCTTTATTTCTCTAGCGTTTCAATACATCATTCAGTTTTCAAGTGAAATAGAAGATAGGATCAAGTTGTGAGATGCCTGAATATTTTACTATATTTTTTTAAAAGACGTACACACTCCAGACTAATGGTAATGCCAAAATTTGTGTGTGACTTTCCAGTGAAAATTAACCACTTCAGAATAGGAAAAAATAGAAAAATAACTTTGCACTCAGATACATACCTGCACCTGTGTCCAGTGACAGTCACACATGAATCAGCAGACAGAATTTTACACATCAGTGACTGTTACCATAAGTGATGGAGCTTTGGGTAAGGATGTGCAACCCTCCATGTACTCTGTTTGCTCCAAAGCCAAATTCTATGATAATTACTGATGTAAATCAGCATCTTATGTCATGAATGGTTGAATCAAATTATGCTATTTTTTGTTTCTTCATGGAATGAAATATCTGCAGAACTTCATCAGGCTCTGACATTGTCTAGCAGTTCCACTTGACCTCCTAATTCAGGGATATTTGCTTTTAACAGAATTGGAGTGTTTCATTCTGTTCCCATGGTTTAGTGGGCATGGTTGACAGTTGGACTCGATGATCTTAAAGGTCTTTTCCAACCTAAATGATTCTGTGATTCTAACCAAAACTAGATCTTTCAAATTGGCACAAAGATTACAAAGCATTTTACTTTGTGTATCTTAGCCATTTAGCTAATATTATAGAATATTTCTTGTAAAGTTTTATATTTGTTGTGAAAAATCCCCCCCAGAGGCAGACTTAAATATATTTTCACATTTTTATTAGAATATGTTATTTTTTCCTTTTTTAAAAAAAAACATTTGTGTGAGGACTGGTTCAATCAGGGATTAGTAATGGTCTATAAAACTGTTCAGATCTAGCTCAAGTCACCGTGGAGAGCTGCTCTGGTTTGATAGTTTAGCTTTGTACATTAGCTGGGATCTGATTCAGCTGGCCCATTAACAATAGATGCTGTATGGCATATAATATTATTTTTGTCAGTCAAAATTATTATGCTAGGTTTATATGAGAAGTCTAAAAGTATAGTGTGCCAAACTACATGTGCTGGGCAATATGATAGTTCAGTTACCTTTTATGCATACATGATGTAAAAATGGTGCTGTGCTTTTAATTTTTGAATATTTTAATGTGCTGTTAGGATAAAAATGAACACAAAGATAGAAAAAAGAATATGTTCTACTCCAGAAGTATTTTTTTTCCTGTTTTGTTATGTCTCATTCAAGATATCTGAGGAAATTATTTGCTCACCTAGGCACACTTCAAAATCACCCTGATGCTTCTGAATGGACCAAAATGCTGGTTGAAGAATCATCAATAATGGAGCACTCTGACACTGATGCATTGCAGCAGCTCCTGAGATGACACTATGATGCATTTCATCTCTGTATGAGAAGAATGTTATGATGTTAATATGGGTATAACCTACAATGTAAATTTAAAGGAATCACGGAACTGTTACTCTGTATATACAATAGAGAATTTAGTTTTAAAACATTAATAACACAGCAACTTCATTTTTCTTTTTACACTTTCACACAAGGTAAGCAAATTGAGAGCATTGGCTTTAGTGTTATAGATTCCTTCTGATGCAAGGAGATGATAAAATTTCTTTTACTGTTTATGGGACTCGATGTGGTTAACCCCTGTTCAGATGTCATGATGAATTTACTTTTGTATTTCTGAAATTATCACTTTGTATAAAAGGGCTAAAGACTACAATTAGTTGAGTTGAAAAGAAAAAGAATTACAAATGCCTTCACTTAGAGATAAAAACCATTTGGAGAAAAAATTGTTTTGACATTCTCAAGGAGATGCTGAAACCAATTAAATATTAAATAATAGGCCATTTTAGCTAAGCTTCTTGTGTACAATTTTATATTTTCTATTTCTTTTCCAGAAAATATGTACATTTTCCTACCAGTTTTCATAAGATAGGAGTATTTGGATGTAAAGTCTGATCCTTTTAGGTGATGGTTTGAGGTTGAATCACAACATTAAAATCCTTCCACCTACTTTTTGTGAATTCTCCCCAATGGCAAAATTTTTTTAAAGATCTAGAGCAGAGACAGGTATGGAATAGGCAGCTATGGTGTTAAATCTCTTGCTGCTTTTTTTTTTTTCTTTCCCCCAGGTGTTGGGCTTTATAACTTGTGTAACTATTACACTGAAGATTTGTGTGCTTTGGATGCCCAAAATTTCCTAAGTGACTAGGTTCACCAGAGCATAAGCTAGCTGTTAGCTGTATTTCATCTCTTCTTACAGAGAAGGACAGGGGATGACCTAACCCCACCTGAGTGCCATATCCATTAGCCATGCTTTGTTCATAGCATGGACTGCACTGGACACAGGGACAAGTCTACCTTTCCTCAACACTGGGTCACTGGAAGAGGGAGCAGTCCTGTCGTGGCTGCACTGCTCCCCCAAGAAGTGGGTCTCGACCATCCTAAGTAAATTTGGCTCAAAGTCCTGCTTAGAAACAAGACTGGGATAGGTCTTTCCTCTCTTGTCACTGGCAGTTTATGATTAAAGAATTCAGGAAGAATAAATGTGAGGGAAACTGACTCTGTATCCTCAAGATGAGCTCATGATCTCGGAGGCTGGGCTATGACGCAGCCTCTATTGTGAGAGAAGAGAGCTATTTGCCTTGGCACCCTGAACCTTAATCTGAACCACACAGAAGATGCCTACTGCATCAGTCCCTGAGGTCTCGAGTGGGGATCCTTGCTGGAGCGTGGCTCTCCTCTGGCCACATCTTTCAGCTTCCTCCCAGAGCATGAGGTTAGAAGGTCATTGATCCTTAGGTATTTCTTTGTTGAAGAGTCAGGCACTGAGACCTGTTCTTTAGAGGTGTAGGGAGTTTGTTTTAGATATGCATATCAGCCCTGAAGCTGCTGCTCTTGCTGTTGCAGTATTTCCGCTAGGTACTTACAGTGGCCAATCTGAATAGAATCTGTAGCAAAAGGAAGAAGGAAAGCCTTAAACTAAGGATTATAAATATATTTCCTTATCTCTGTTTAGCATTTTTTTCTGGCCTGCCTAGCTTTCCCTGGTGAAAAAAAGTCTTTCATATTGATTTAGCACAGAAATTGATTAGGAGGGCTTACACAATCTATGCCATTGTCTCAGCCCCATTAGAGAAATGCACACTTGAGCAACGGTAGTGAATAGGTTGAGTTGTTAACTTCTGAGCTGCACAGGCTATCTGCTTATCGTGTGAGTTAACTCTTTACATCCACATAACATGATAGTATTTAAAGGAACAGAGGTCTATATCGAGTTCTTAAAAATTATCAATATGTTTCATGAAGGATACAAATTTGTCATTTGCTGCAATTGCTGGAATAATGAAACCGTACTATGTTATCACATGTGCACAAAACAAGAAGGAAAAGTGGTGACATTCCTAACAAAAATATTTTATATTTCTTTTTCACATCTGTGCCTCTGTGGAGGAGTTTTGCATGTGTGGGAGATGACAGCAATATAATATAGATGTTCAGCTGAAGGGCCATGACCAAATGAAAGGAACACCACAGAAATAAAATACAAAGATTAATGGTAGCAGTAGGATGGAATGGTCTAGCTAACTATCGTTATTATAACTCAACATAAACCATTTTTCTTTCAGGTTTCTATTTTCTGAAGGCAGGGATGGTAACTCATTCCCTAGCCACTGTCACACTGGATAAAACGTTCCTTTTATCACCCTCAGAGCCAGCCAATATATCTATTGCAAACTTGATTCTTGTTTGTGTTCTCAGATGACACCACTATGATGCACAAAATTATTTTCCAAAAGAATGACTTCTGGGAAGATCATGCGGGAGATGCTTTTTACAAGCTAGGATCAATTCAGCTATCTTTTTGTAAGCTAGTTCAAAGTCATACTGTGAAAAGCATCCCTTTGGAAAATTTAATTTTTGTTTGGTTCAAGACTTAGTTAAAATTTTAAATAAGATGGCTTGATCAGGCTTAAAAAGGACTCGTCAGACAAAGGCAGAAATTAGCTAGACTGTGGGCCAGATCTTCCATTTGATTTCATCTGGGAATTCCATTATGTGTATTTACCCTAAGTGAGGGAGTAAATTGGATTTGCCCCAAAAGCTGTAGGTTAAAACTCTTACATATTCCAACCACATGCACATATTCTTAAGCCACACTTTTCAGTTTATTTTTGGAAAGCTGTCTCCAGTTTTGTGAACACATCAACACCAATAAAAAAGCCTGAACAGTGTCTCAGTATTCCTATGTAAATCAGAAGGCTGTGCCTCTAATTTCTACCATTTGGTTGCCTATGATAGCTAGTAAAGTAACTTAGAGATTGAATACATTTTTTACTTTTGTTAAATTTGTTCTTGGTTTTACTAACGTAGGTATTTCAAGTTATCTACCTTTCTCCATTACATAGGGCCATAAGACTTCTCTGACAATGATGAACTTAATTGAGGGAGTATAAGTGCATTAGGCATAGGAGATAGAAGATTTCAATCTCTTAAACTGTTTGAACATCCAGTTCTATTTGGTTTTATGGTCTATACCACTGCAATACTATTCAAATCCCATATTACTGTAACTCCACTGATCTGAGTAATTACAACCGATAAAAGGGGGATTTTAGTAGTTGTGGCTGAATCTCTGAACTTTGTGAATGGAAAACTAAATTTACAATTCTTCATGCCACCATGCTGAGTTGTGTTTTCACTGATGGTTCCAAATGTAGTGAAGAGGACAATTTTCATCATGGTAAAGAGAATGGCTGCCATTCCAGGTCAATTTGTGATAAGCCTGTAGAAGAATCCTTTTAAGTTGTCTCTTGAAAAATAGGAAGTAAAAATGGGTTTTACTGTATAATTTTTACTTTTGTTATATTATATTTAGACATGCTCCTAAAAATTAGAGTCTTAAGAAGTGGCACCTAAGTTGCTACACTAATTTCCAATGATAAATGCATGCTACACTATCAGATCTTAGTTATCAGGGTGCACATGGCCAGGTAATTCTTATATCCCAGGGTAGAAAGAACTTAAAGAGATGATCTTAATAGTCTCCTTGCATTAAATATAGGTCTCTCAATTATATATTCCTTTGCTCTCAAACCNAGTTATTAAAAGAAATGCACGCAAAAGAACAGAATATAATTTCTTTCATTTGATTCTTCCAAAGTCATGACTGGTGGCAATTCAGAATGCTCACTTTTCCTTCTAGTGAGCATGCTCAAATGCTTCCAGTGTTGAAAGCATTGTTTTAAAAATAAATAATAGAAAAAAAGAATAAAGATCTGCTGGTTAAGACATTAAATAAAAATGGTTGAGGATAAATCTCCCTCTGCCTACTCAGTCCTTGCAAGATGGTGCTTCTCCTCCGTCTTGTTCTACAGTCCAGCAGCTTTTCAGTGGCTTCATGAGCTGCACAACCCTTACACAACTTTCTTTAGGTCCTACAAAAAGCTGCTTTACTCTGATTCTGGCTAGTGAGTCTTCTCCATGTTGCAATTAAGCCTTTTTTCTTCCAGGAGTATGCCAGGCTCATCTCTTGTTGCAGTTGTCCATTCTCCTCTGCACCGCATACCGGAAATGTCTCCAAGCTGTGTGTAATTTTTGTTTGTCTTGTTGAGTAACCCTGTTAATACTTTGGGTATAAGACAGAAATAAATTGAATTATTGTATACCAAGATGTGTTCTGGAGATACTGATGTGAGATTTGGACAAGACATTTAGAGAACTTTAATTTCAATTATTCCATGTGCTGTGCTTACCTGGAAAAGAAAATAAGCAGATTGGGTAGGTTATGTTCAAATCAATGATGAAAGTATTAAATCCCTTAACTGAGATAATCTCTTAGCCACTGTCTTAAGTGTGCAAGGAAGGACTGACAAATACAGCTCTTTAGGCAATTGAAAGGGATTGAACAACTCTTCCTTAACAGTCAAATCACAGAGGAAAAAATTCTTTTCAGTAAGATAACAAAGGGCTTCTGAGAGACAAATATAGAACATAGCCCAAATGCCTTCCAACCATTTAAAAAAGGAAAAAAAAGAGAGTCTGTATAAGAGAGGAACTTTCACTATTATATTCTCTTTCTACCTAACATAAGGGAGAGGGGGTATGTATGACCGTCCTCCTGAAAGAGATTGCTTTGCTCTCTCTGTTAAAACACACTAAGAAAGAAAAAGCATGAAAAATCTTTCCCAAGGAAAAATACTTGAAAGCCTGTCTTGTACCACTTATTTTCCTTGATTTACTTTTCCCGCCTGCCTCTAAAGGGTTGAGATAATGACCCTAGCATGTATCAGGTCAACTTTGGGGATATTTCTAACTCTAATGCACATGGATGCTCATTGTTACCATGGAAGCAGACAAAACCACTGGTTGAGAATATCAGCAGTTACCAGTGCATCTACCAGCCCAACAATAGATTATAATAAAACCCAACAGCAATACTAGAAGTTTCTGCAATAAATGGTGTCTGATTTGCCCTCTTTGTCTTGGCTGCTGTAACAGGTTTCAGGCAGTTGTTCCAAAATGAAAATTATCTTTTGCAAACTCACTGGGTTGAAGTAGTGGTTCTTTGCTTGTAAGGACATATGCTTCTGTCTTCCACAGTAACGCCTAAATTCCTAGTGGTAGCCTGGTTCATACAATCTGAAATCAGAGTAAAGGAGGAGAGAATGTGTTGCTATTGTTCCATATAGATACCACCAGTATGCTTCTTTGGATACAGGAAAAAAAATATGCAACCTGGGCTCTTGTCAAGATTGCAGTGCTAGAGAAAACAGATATGCAGGATGTTGAGGTATCTGAGGATAGGTAAATACATATATTGTAACAAAATAGATTCAGATTGTATTGTATGGGTGTACAGTCAAACATGACCCAAGACATGTAGACACCACGGTTAATATAGCACCTAGATTATAGTCTTGAGAGATGATAGTATTTTATTAGGATTAGTGACGGTTTTCAGGGCTTTGTGTTGTTTTGACTTGGTTCAGTGGTGCTTCAACTGGGACACAAACTCACATAGGCTTGGAGCACAGCTGTAATCCAAGGCAGGCACATCTCGATTTCTGCATAAATCCTGAGTGAGGGTAGTGATAGGAGGTCATTACAGTGTGCCTTAACTTAGGTTTTAGTAATACTCTTCTGTTTTGAATGGTTAATTGAAAAGATAGCAGTAAAAAAAAATGCAAAAAATCTCTGAGGAAAGCAATAATGAAAAGAGGAAATTGAACAAAACAGAAGAAAAGAAGTTTGTATTTGAAATGAAGACAGAACCTCATACTCCTTTGTCTGTCTCAGCTTGTCATTTCTTGTTTGTAAGATAATGAAGATGTGAGAACTTTTCCCTAAAGATATCCTGTTCTTTTTTTCCATAGAAGCTATAAAAATATCAAGAAAAATCAGAAGCTGGTCAGAGACCATAAAATAGGATGGCTATAAAATCCTCTGACACATTTATGGAGAGATTTATTTATTTAAAATATTTATTTTGGCTCTAACAGCCCGCTTTTTACTCCACATGTAATACTATAGCTATTTTGGGGTGATCCCTCCCATAGCATCAAATAGCAAGGTTCACAAAAGCAGCTGGCTACCTTCTATCAACAGGCAGCTTTTGGAAATGGGAGTTCAGTGCTTGGGCAGCTCAGTGTCTCATAGCAGGAGATGCTGCTACACGCTAATGACGCGGAGTGCAATGAGATTTCCCTCCCCAGTTGTAGAATGAACCTATAAATTATTCTCCAGTCGAGATGAATCTTCTGGTGTTAAACTAGCCAGCTGATGCCTCTTTAACTATTATGTTTCTCATTAGGCTAGATTTTATTAATGGTGTCTCAGTAGACGTGGGAGAGGGTCTTCTGTTCCGACATCCCGTTTAATTACGTATGCTGTGTAAGTGGAACATCAGTGACATCCAGTGGCAGCACACGTTAGTCACAGGCATGCTCTGTTTCCTGCACCTTGAGGGGGTGTCTCATCAATTAGCTGTTGTTCTCTTATGATTTGGCTCAAGGCCTGCTTCTAGGGAGCTCAGGCACGTTTTGGCAGAATCGTGTTTTCTGGCTTAAATAGGAGGTGGACAGGCTGTTACTACAGGATCATCTGACAAATAGTACAGGATGAACAAGATTAATCTCAATTATCAGTTACCAACTCAAGGAATAAGTTATCTTATATCCAGCAGTCTTCTGTCATCCTATAGGATTCCCCCTCCCACCCCCAAATACTTGAGCAGAATTTGCCAGAATTGCCAAGCAGGAGAGAAACAAGTTTTACAGGAGTGTGTAAGAGAAATGATGGACTATGTTAGAGCTGAAGTATTATTTAGCAGTATCTATGGCAAATTTTTTTCTTTGTTTCCTTAAGGTGACAGAACTTAGAGACTTGAATGCAGAGTGTAGTAGTACACCATTTCAAAATGTGCTATTATTTTAAAAAATAAAATTTCGCTTCCTTTACCAGACAATGGAGGCTATTGTAAACACAAGATACAGCTATCTTTCTATCAAACTTTCTTAATTCTACTACAGCAAGATTTTTAAGAAAGATTATTCTGAATTCATTACTTCTTGCTGAGAGGAAATGAATAATAAAACCATAGGAAGTCAAGCTCTAAGCTATGGTATTTGAAACAATAATTCAGTTTCAATAGGCACTAACTGAAGGTAGCAGAAGGCCTTTTTTCTAGTACACAGGAAATATATTTAATGAAAAAATATGCATTGTAATGTTTTATTGGAAGGGTTTTCTCCTTGACATTGTTCTTTCTCCATGTAAGCTCATTTTAATCCTAGAAGGTAAATTGTGTGAAAAATACTTAATTGTAGTAAATTTCTAATGGAAAATGCCACTTTAAGTCAAAATATTTTAAGAAAACATAATTTTGACAAAATTTTCAAGGGAGCATAACTAAAAATTTATTGCAATTTCCTAGTTTTTTAAATGTGAAACTTTTTTCAGTAATATATTTTCATTTCAATAGAATTGTTTGATTTCTTTTAAATAAATTTTAATATTTTTGGTGTGAAACAAGCCATCATTCTAAGAATTTCTTTCTTCAGAATCTTCTTTTGGAAACATAATAGTTTATTCTGATCTGGAAAGCAGAATGTCAGAACTAGTGTTATGCTACCTGTTTTCACTGTGTGTTATACAGGTCCCCCTGATTCAGTGTTAGTAATTTAAATTATATTCTAAAATAAGAAAGTCACAATAATACGACATCAAGTATTCAGTTACATACTCTGTTCTGGCTGCTTTTGAAGAATAGCTGGTTATCTACCATGCAATCAAAATGCAGTTATGACATCTTGTTTTCTTTAGGTTGGAATTCTAAAACAAGGCCCAAAATTGCACGTGCAATTCTTCAACCTGGTTCTATGTGTTTTTGCCCCTGGCAATAGGAGCAGTCTATACCCTATGGAGTTCCCACATAGTTTCAGTCCTTAGTCCTTGGCTAGAGGTTATCATTCTTTTTGTAGGGATGATGATGCCTATTTCTAGCCCTAGTTTAGAGATGTACCAGATATGGACATTACTGTATTGGAGGTAGCAAGTCAGGACTATCTGGTTTTCTTTCTCAATAATTTGATCTGAGTACTGTCACTAGGACTTGACTTCTCTAATTTCATTATGAGATATTTTAAAATTTGTTTAATTCCATGAGAGTAAGTGAAAACAAATCTGAATATGCCTGGTAATCAGTGATTATTCTGCTCCTAAATTTGTCTATGTTCTGCAAATATAATACATTCAGTGTACTATGCCCCAATAATTTATTTCCAGTTTTTATAACTACTTATTTTTCACAGCAAATTCAGACATATTGCAGATTGATAAAAACATTTATTTTTTTTAACTTTCTTTCAGTAAAGAATGCATACTGTTCTCCAAGTCAACGCAGTAAGTTTTTTTGATATCACTGTAAAGAAGGAGAAATCCTCCGACTTCAGCATTAGATTAATGAAAATGAGACTGTTAGTTAAAAACAGAGAATACTATTTAACTAACATAAATTTTTCTTCAGGAATATTGTTCCAGCTCAGCTGGAACTGTACCTAGTGTCTGTTTTCCCTCTCAATGACAGCAAATGGTCTCAACCCAGCATGCACTGAAAATTCTGTTTCAAGGGGGATATCAGTAGTTCAAAATTCTTGCTATTCCAGTTGGGGAAAAAAAAAATGATCATTTTGAAATGATCAGAAAATTGGGGAAACTAGAACATTTTTACATTGCCAGATTCTTTTGGTGACTCTAAAATATGACATAAAATATTTCATAGTTTAATAAAATGCCTAGAATAAATGGTGCTGTGTTGTCCAAAAAAACCTGTTTGGCTGGTGTTTTTCTTACTATGTTTGCATGTAGCAATGCTGGAAATGGTGATGCATTAGTAAATAGGAAACAGATCAAACTGGTTAATCAAATGTAAATTAGTATCTTTTTAGCTATCGCTGTAGAGATAAAGGAAAAAAAAATGCCTTGAAAAGAAAGCCTGTGTAAGAATGAAACTCCACATATTTTTTCACTTTGTTGTTTATATTGCAAAAATATGTAGAGGGCCAATCCAAGAAACCAGCTCTATTTTGCTGGATAGGTTCAAGCTAATATAGAAGATGGCTGCAGTGTGGGAAGAGAAGATGAAAGAATGTGACCACAAAAATGGACAGGATAGTTCTAGAATATTTCAATTTTTGTCCGAGCCAACAGCAGTAAGGTAATAAGTCCACAAAAGTGAGGCATCTTTATGATTTCTCAAGAGAATCCATGGTCAGATTTGTTCTGTTATGCTATTGTTACGGGTTTGTGTGGTGCGGTTTTCTTTGGTAGCAGAGGAGGGGGCTGAGGAGGTGCCTCCTGTAAGAAGCTGCTAGAAGCTCCCCCGGCTCCAAAAACTCAGACCTGCCTCTGGCCCAGGCCGACCCCATCAGTGGCAGTGGGAGCGCCTCTGGGAGAACAGATTTAAGAAGAGGAACTGGAAGTGTGGGGGTTGGAACGTGAGAGGAACCCCTCTGCAGATCCCAAGGTCAGTGAAGAAGGAGGGGGAGGAGGGGCGCCTGAGGAGGCTGATGGCCCTGCAGCCCGTGGGGAGGCGGCAGGCTGTCCCCCTGCAGCCCAGGGGGGTCCATGGTGGAGCGGAGGCTCCCAAAGATGGACATAACTCCATGGTAAAAACTGCGCTGGAGCAGTGTGTGACTGTAGAGCAGCCCGCGGAAAGGACCCGCGCCAGAGAATTTCGTGAAGGACTGTCTCCCGTGGGAGGGACCCCACGGTGGAGCAGGGGACGAGTGAGGAATCTTCCCCCTGAGGAAAGGAGCGCCAGAGACAAGGTGTGGCGAGCTGACCGAACCCTCATTCCCTGTTCTCCTGCGCCGCCGGGGGGAGGAGGGAGAAAGCATTGGGAATGGAGCTGAGCCGGGAAGGCGGGAGGGGTGGGGGGAAGGTGTTCTGATGTTTGGTTTCCCTTCCTAATATCCGTGTTTTGATTTGACTTGTAGTAAATGAAATTGCTTTTGTTTCTTCCCTAAGTTGAGCCTGTCTTCTGCCCGTGAACGTAAGTGGGGAGTGATCCCTCCCAGTCCCTGTCTCGACCCACGAGCCTGCCTTTGGGTTTTCTCCTCATCCCAAGGTGGCCAGGGGTGGCAGGTGGGGAGTGAGCGAGCGGCTTCGTGGTGCTTTGTTACCGACTGGGCTGAAACCAAAACCACGACAGCTATGAAGATGAATTCTCTTATTTTTCTGTGACAAATGACTATTTCTGTTTGTTTATAGGGAAGGAAGATGCAGTCGGAAGAAAAATTCCATGTTAGAGCTGCATTTGACAGGTTCTTTGTTTCACTCAGATTTCTTTGGAAGAATGAGGAAATAATGCCTGATAAATCCATATGAATATGAAGTCATGTGAGGATACAGAAGAGAAAAATGGAAAACAAGAAAAAACCCAAAATTAAGTCTGATGCAGAGGGTGGTATCCCTTCTTACAGAAGCCGTTTTCAAGGAGTGGGAAGGTCATTAAAATATTTACTACAGTCTACATCCATCTGTATTTATTTCACTAAACCAAGGGATTACTTCTTTTGCATGTGAGGGGCAAATCTTCAAAACACACCTGTCACGACAACTTTCCAAACTGATTCATAGATTTTACTACAAATGCTTAGCATCTGACATTGTAACTTTTCAGACCATCACTCTGGCTTCCCTGCTTTTCTTCCTACCCTCTGCTGAATCAATCTATATATCAAAAAAGTTAATTTAATTTTGAAGGGTTTGTTATCAGTCCACCTTAATTGCTCACTACATAAGGATCCAACTTCTAGAATTGGCATCTCTTTTTTTTCAGATTCTCGCAATTTTTCAGGTTCAGAGCATGACCTGCAAAATCCATTTTTTGAGCATTGTCAAACATTTTATTTCTGCAAGCATGAGTTCCTGTGGACCTTGTGACATGAGGGAAAAGGGCTGATATTGGTCATTTCTTCATAGAAAGTATTCAACACCTTCACTCATGCAGCACAGCTGAATTTGCTGCATTTTCCTGGGTGAAGACAAGCTATGCCTTTACAGCTGTTACCAATAAGGGCACCTGGCTACATGGCTTCAAGAGCAAGTGGAAACCACATTTTAACTCCTTTTTGCCCTTTTTTGGCATGTTTCTTTTTTCTGATCAGTGCTGTCAACCGCTTTCTCTGATAAAGTGGGTGGTCACAGCCACTGGTGACCCTGTCCTCTGTCACAGCAACGTGAAAGCTGTGATAGCACAGCTATTTTTATTCAAAGCTTGATACAACTAGGCTTAATCCTGATCATTTATTGGTGTTACCACAGCATTTCAGAAAATGTGATTGGGAGAGACGTTTTCAGCCTGAAAGTCTTTCTGTTCATTCTGAGGGGGCATGGTGGTGGATCTGCAATCATGTTTATCTCTCCAGAGATAATAAAATTGGTTAGACTATGAAATTTGGCTTCATTAAATACACTTGTCATCAGATTAGCTGGAGGTGGGAAAAAACCCTACAAAAGCATGTTTGGACTTACCTATACCATATCTTAAGGAGTCAAAGACAACACTTAGCAGCTGGAGTGAGAGAAGACCATTTTGTTTTCTGTAGGGGTTCTTCAGGTAAGAAACAAACAAACTCTTGATACTTAATAGCAGTGTCATATGATTTGGGTTTTTTGCATTATCCAGGTTTTACCCTGATCTTTAGATGTGGGCTGTTAAAATTATTTTATAAGCTTGAATTACAGTACAGGTAAATATGTGCACTCTGTGTAAATAATGACAGAACAGATAGTTCTTGTCTTGAAAATAGGCACAACATTACTAGTTCTAATTTCAGAGATGTTCTGGAAAGTTTTTGTTATTTTTGAATGATGATGGATAGAATCTCCCTGTAGGTAAAAGGGAATACTTTTACTAGTAAATAGTAAAATGTAGATCTCAAAAATAGAGGTCAGAGTGAACCGGAAATTAAACATAAACTATTTAGGAACTCTCTTAATTTCTATTTGCTTATGGTTCATTTCTTTCAAAGATTTAAGTAGAGAATGGATTTGAGAACTTGTTCACTTTTTAATCCATCTGACTTCCATCTGTCTTATGTTTTTGGTGAAAGGTCATTTCTTTGCATGAACTTGTAAAACTACTGTTCTGCTGTACTTAAGAAGTCTGACATTTAAGAGATTATCCTGTAACTTACTTTTTCCCTTCTAACATTAATTTTTTTAAAAATAAACTTTTAGTCTAAAAATAACATATTTTTTTTAACATGTTCTTTAAAGATATGTTTAACGTTACATGGACTTTGTCCATAGTGAAAAAAGTTCTTGTTCAAGAATGCAGGTGCCAGGCAAGATTTCTGTCAAAGTTGTTTATTATGAGTATTGTAGCACATCATGTCTTTTGGCAACTGAATTGAGAACAAGGAGGTTTCTTCTCTGCTTTTACTCTTCTCCTTAAGATTTGCTGGAGAAAAGGCCCTCTTATCATACTGCCAAAAGGAAGAAAGGGTAGAAGCAGAGAATAGACAAAAGCACGTGAGGAAGGAAGGCTCAAACCAACAAAAAATACAATACTTCAATGATTTAGTGCAAACCAGTAGCTGTAAATAGCTGGGACTAGGAAGGGAAGAGGTGTTCTACTGCATGAGATGCTTAGGTTAGAAAGCAGGAATAGGAGGGGCTAAATACAGTAATTTGCAGATGGAAATGAGAGAGAGAGTAAGACTGGAGTGAGAAACCAGCAAAGGAAATAAATGTTCAGAAAGGCCAGAGTTTGAATTAGAAGGAGCAGAAAGGCTCATTGCTGCATTCAATATTCGCATTCAAAACCTGAATGTAACCTGAATTTCTAAAGTTGTCATTTCTCTGCTCCGAAAGAGTATATTTACTGTATGGAAAAGTAGTTTCCTATCTCATTTTCATGACTGGTTTACAGTAAATAGTCTGCTACTGTAAAAACATTAAACTTTACTACTGTTGTTAGCTGTTCTATCTGATCAAGTAGAAGAGATCTCAGCAGTAGTTTTAGAAGTTGCAAATATAGTAGTGAACCATATAGGTGCCAATGTGGTACATGAAAGTATCTGAACTTTCAGTATAGTGCTTTGTAACATAGATGATTGCAGACAAACTTCATTTAAAGAACATATCAAGACTGCAAAGTCAAACATTGGAAAGCTTTGACATGCAGAAGTCTGTATGAATATTTATTTTCTTCTCCCTCTTTAATTACAATTACATACCTCTTCCTCAGGGCTCCTCCCCTTATTTACTGGATAGGAAGACTAGGTCTGATTATATTTCATAACTGTCTCTGTGAAAAGAAAATGTACACTGTATCGCAACTTCATTTGTTGCAGAAAAGGTAGGCAAGAGCCCCCTCCCTTAACACTTGTCTACTAATACTGAGGAGACAAAGTTGTGTGTGTGTGTGGAAAAAAGGTGTTTCTGATTCAGTAAGCCATGTTCTTCCTTATTCAGGACAGCCAATGGTACTAGGGCAGTGTTTAAGTTACTGATATATTTAAACACTGTCCTAAATGGTTCATTCTTTAGTGCTTGAATTGGATTGAAGACCTAGATCCACAATGTCTTGATGTGGCCATATCAGTGAACACAAGTTAGGTACCTAAAGAGTACGAGTCTGGGTATCTTTCTTGATTTCAACCAACATGATCATTCACAGACCTAGTACATGCTCCAAGGCTGACACAGAAACCTCGGCTTCCTGACTGTGAACCCCCTGTTATCCAAATGAATGACCTTCCTTATTTACCTTGCCCTCTGCACAACAGGCTTTCTAAAGGCAGATTTGTCAGAGTTCGGTGTTTCATGATGTGATGTACACAGACTTCTTTGTAGGTAAAATGGTTCTTTGTCACGAGGTATCAGAGTTTAAATTCAAAATAACCCTTAAACAACTAAAACAATTTTTCCCTGCTCACTATGAGCCCCATTCTAGTCCCATCAAAGCATGGCAAAATCCTGTTGACTTCAATGGGATCAAGACTAAGCCCTGCATGTGGCTTTAAAAACCATATTAGTACTATCTTACACTTATATGGCATAAAGATTCCCCAAATCCCACAGAGCTTTTCTGAACA
>VYZV01041031.1:85983-105091 GCA_013401275.1 Pandion haliaetus | reverse complement strand
AAAATGTCATTGCTGTATTCTCCTTGAACATAGCAAGTACTAAAACCTAGATATCCTGGGAGCATCATTTTTGTTAGTTTATATTTAGCACTGAAGAACCAGTCTAGTTGGTTTAAGAAACATTTATTAGAAAATACGTGTGTGAAGTACTTGTTGAAAACTCAAGCCTACTGTTTTCTTCATCTATGCAGGATGAACTCTCTTCTGCTTTCCATGATGAATCATTATGTTGCTTTGCAGTTTTTTCCCATATCTCACAAGATCCCACGCAATCTTTGAAAAAGTCACTAAGAAGACAAAAAAAAAAAAAAAAAAAAGCCAATTTAAATAACATACCCAGGGCTTATTTTCCTCCATTTGCTATGAAATCCCAGCAAAAAAAATTATGTATGAGCAGTTTTCTGTAAATCTTATGCTAAATAGCTGTTAAACAAGAGAAGGAAAATCCTAAGGATGAGAACATGCAAATACCCTAAAGAAAATACTGCTTTCTGAGGGGCAGACACTCAAACTTTTTATGAAGTTCAAGGATTCTTTCTGAAGTTACAAAGTACCTTGAGACAGAAATACCTTCCTGAAGCATTCAAGCTGCTGCTAGGCAGCAGATCATAAATTACGGAATGCATAGATTTTCAGTCCTCACACCATTTTTATGTCTGGCAGAATAACTCTATCTGTTATATCTTGTTGCTACCCAAGAAGATTTATTAAGGTGAAAAGCACTGTGTCTTTACTGAAAGAATAGCAGAGTACACTTACTATATATGTATGTCCTATCTATAGCAGTTTATATTTGTGCAGAAGGCTTATACAGTGTATTTTTCCTGACTTGAGTGATAAATTTTTGGAAGTCCTCAGGAATAATGATCTGGAAAATGTATTTTCCCCACAAGGCTCTAATATTTTTTTAGCCAGTGGCTTCAGGATCCCATAAATGGTACACATTTTTAGCAGGTATAAAGCATTTTTTGAGACTGACTGCTAATGGCAAGTTAATCCATGATTAGATTGCTCCAAAAGAAGAGATAAAAAATCTTGTGTACTTTTTTCCTAGACTTTTATGATTGTGGTATTTTGCCAGAAGGTCTGAAAAGAGACAGGACCACAATGCCTTAAGATATTACCAGGGCAGTGCCTTAGGTAGTCACAATTTTGATGATGCTATTCTGTATCAACAAGGTTAGTTTCTAGGAAAGAATTGATTGTTCCTGTTGTGCATTATAATATGTAGTGGATAAAATTGTTGTTCATTGCTGTACCAATTCCTGCCCTTTTCCTCCCTTTTGGAAGGGAGCGATACCTGGGACTGTTGATAAAAATGTACAACATATAGCTTGTACTGGTGTTAAGTTGGGGTGGTTAATACAGTTAAGTGATTTGAATAAGACCTGTGATTTTTTTGATGAAACTGTCTTATTTGATACAGTGAGGGTCATCAAGAAGAAAAAAGTATTTCCCCACCTTTTACAGATTCTCTTATTGCCTTTTTAAAGAAAATATACTTCTCTTGCTTAGGACCTGATCCTCTTGTGTAGCAGTTATTTAGCATAAACTCAAGAAAATTAGAGAAAAGTAATTGACCAGAAAAATTAAAAATTCTTAGCACTACCACAGTCGTTTTAACTACTAATGTAGAATTGTTACTGTCCCTGGAGCTATTTAAAAATGTGTAGATGTGGCGCTTAGGGACGTGGTTTAGTGGTGGACTTGGCAGTGTTAGGTTTACAGTTGGACTCGATAATGTTAAAGGTCTTTTCCAACCTAAATGATTCTATGATTCTGTGATTGTGTATGACTTATTCCACAAAACCTTTTGTATGTTTTCCCTCTACACCCCCCCAAATATCACTCAGGTGTTGGGCACCATTTTAATTTTTATGCCTTCTTCAGTGCCTGCTTGCTGTCATTATTACAATACATATTTTGTCATATGAAGCACAATTTTGCTGAAAATACTAAAACAAAACAAAAAAAAAGCCAGAAAGGTCTTGGAGGGATGATGCTTTTGTGACTAGACAAATGTGCTTTCTGTATTTTTCCATCTACCTCTCTTATGAAAAACCGAGAATGTTAAACAGCAGTAAGAAAAAGGCCATATGGAATAGCTGTCTCCAGAATGATGCTTGAATAGTTTTGCTCTGATGAGGTATTGCTACAATACATCAACAAAATGCAATTTCTCTGAGGTAGTTGCTACTCGCCAAATACTGCAGTCTAGGAAATAATCTCTGCTTGTTTTCAGCTGAATGATTTTGAGAGTAGTATGATGGTTGGTAGGCTACAGAACTCTCCAGAATTCATTTTTATAAATATGGTTGATAAGAAAGGAAACTGTTTGAATTTCAGACATATTCCAAGAAAAAGCATATACAAATTTAGATGATTAAGCTTTTACATTTTTTTGCATGTTTGCTAAACTACACTCCACATACACATCTCCAACATATGTTGTAGTGAGAGAAAGTCAAAGATGGACCTTTACAAGGAAGTTGTTGCTTGAAAAATAGTTTGATGTGAAATTTTCCCTGGAAAAAAATTCATACCTGGCCTTTTAAACATCTTATATTCAAAACATAAGTAGGTTTTCATACTTTATGTAGAACTGAGACTGCATTTCAAATGGCATATTTTACTGTGTCCCAAAAGAGGCTCTGGATGACTGAAGAAATTAATATAGTCTTTCTCACAGTAACCTGAAGTACTACTGATGTTTGTATAGCAAAACCCGGAAGAAATGGTCCTGTGTCTTTACTTACAATTAGTTCTTTTTGATTGCTCATGCCTTCCCTCTTCCATATTCATTCTTTTCCCCTTACTATGCTACTGCCCTGCTGCCTTTTCCACAAATTGAGTGCCAATGATCACATCAGCCTACTTCAGCCACAACATCCTCAAAACTCCCACTATTTCAGAGAATGGTTACTCTTCCGTTTCTCTAACCCCTGCTCTATTTCAGTGTGGTTACAGCATGGAGGAAAAGCATAAAACTAGCAGAAGATGTAAATTTGTCATCTTTTATAGAGACCTTAGGTTTTATATCATCAGTGGTCAGTTTCCTGTTAGTTTAATGAACGTGGAAAATATTTCAGCCTTATAAATACACCAGTTTTAGACCAACATCTCATAAAGCATGCAATATCAGCATGATTCAGGTGGCATTAACTGCTTATCTTTGGGATCTTCTCCTGTTATAGTAATAGATTTCAATTTTATTTGCACCTGTAGTGACTAAAATTCACCCATGAAATTTATCTAATCCTTACAGTCACAGTATGCTGTTTGATAGAACATCACTATTGTTTAGAAGCCAACAGACTTTGATAATTCATCAAGCAACATAGGTCTGGAAAGCAAAATTGTATATTTTATCCAGATACAGATCAAATATGTAAGGGCACTAAGAAGAAATATAGTTACCAGAATGCTGAGATTAAAGCACAACTCTATATATGCATGTGATTTATTGATGCCTTTATTTATTTTGTACAATTCTTAATATCAAGTCCTTATT
This sequence comes from Pandion haliaetus, assembly GCA_013401275.1. Taxonomy (NCBI): domain Eukaryota; kingdom Metazoa; phylum Chordata; class Aves; order Accipitriformes; family Pandionidae; genus Pandion; species Pandion haliaetus. The sequence goes on along the minus strand of VYZV01041031.1, from coordinate 101,580 downwards.
TGAATTTCCAGGGAAATCTCTAAAATTCAAAGCTCAATCTTTTGGTCAGTGAATCCTGCAACTTAACATTTTTCATAATGTATTTGTCTGTGGTTTTACCTCCCTCTTTTTTTTTTTTTTTAGTGTTTTAATACACACCAAAGCAAAAATACTTTTCCAATACTTAGTAGTTTTACTTTGAAAAATAACCTAATCTGCATAAATGATTACTATCAACTGTGTTTGTGATGATATTCTATTGCAAACGCTAGAAGGACCAGCATGGGTAATGGATTATTCTAGTGGGTGCTCACAGGCAGGGAAAAAATTGACAGTGAATTTAATCCTGACGTTGGGTTTGGCTGTAGGGTTTACAAGATAACGGGTTCCTGATCCAGATGAAGGCTGGGGAGATAAGCAGGAGATTAGGGCTCTGCGTTCTAAGAACATGAGGATTGTTGCCAGGGTTCAGGAAGGAGTGGGGACTCGCTGCTCTGCAAGGGAAGGTGAGACGGGAGCCGAGCGCAGGAACACAGCCAGCAGAGACAGTGGCTTCCTCATAGGGGCCACAGTACTCAACTGAGGCAAGCAGGTCTGGTGCGGGCAACCAGACACAATTCAGCGATCTCTGGGCTGCCCAAGGTCACCAAGGGAAAAGGGACAGCCCTCAGATGTGCTGGCTCGAAGCAGTACGGGGTACTCTCAGGGATCTGCCAGCAAGACTGGTCAGCATGAAACTCCGTTAGGAACCTGCTAACCTAATGGTGACAGAAGTGGTTGTCGTCTCAATGCCATCCTCCTCTTGTAGCAATTCCACCTGCCTGTAAGCAGCTAGTAATTCCCACATGGTATCACAAGAAGTACTTGGGAACAGTTAGATGTGCACTTTCTTAGTTCAGCAGATTCGTTTATCAACCAAAGATGCCTGATTAGTCTGTCATAATATAGCAATGAAAAAACAAGGTAATATTTAATCCTTTTACTTCTATATCTATAATTAATGTTTCTGCACACAATGTACCTGAGACTTTCCTATTACTAAGGTCACATTATGAGACATACAGCTGCCTGTATCACATTTCCTTTTTTCAGCTCTTATTACTATGCTTTCTGTTTGTTAATTCTGTGCCTACTTCCTGATTTGATAGATTTAATAATAGCCTTAATAGGTGATTTAAAATTATATTTGATTCTTTTAGTGTCCTTGGATGGTGATTATGTGGTTTAGTCAGGAGATGTAAATCCTCTGCATTCTGATCTTACTGTTGATGTAATTTCATTTTCAATATCCTCAAACTATTTGCCCTCACACCTTTGACACCACATTGGACACTATAATCCTTATGGAAAACTGATGCAAAGTGTTCATTTAGATTCAAGTTATAAACCTCAATTAGCTTCAGGCTCCAGGCTGTCTTTACCGAAAAGATGCCCCAGTTCTTTTTTTCTTACTCTTTTTTTACTAAATTGGCCAAACACTTTCTTTTAGCTTATTTCACACAGTCCAGTTGAGCTTTTTTTATAGTTACTTTCATTTTTCCTTCCAATTTCCACTTCCATGACACCCCCTCCTTTTTTTAACCTGTCCTTTTTTCTATTCCAGTATCTTTCACTATCTGTTTATTGAGATTTTCAATCTCCATTTAACCAATTCTTAATTTTTCAAATATGTACTTTGCAAATCTAGAAGCTTAATTAGTTATTTTTCTTTGACTCTTTATTAGCGTTCACAATCATATATATCTTTTGAATACAATGCAAGCTCTCTTTGAATATCTATTTTATTGATAACATGTATTTTCTCTGTCTCCTCCTACATGTACATCTGTTAACTTAAAAAATGGCAAAACAGGATGTCAGTATAAGAGTAATGAAACTATACATATATTTGTATATTTTTAGGTGTAGTAGGAACTTAAATAACTAAAGAATGTGCATTTCCCAGGTGCATAAGTAGGCTGTCAATATTAAAAAACCATAGAAAATTAAAATGTAAACAAGCAACTAAAAAAGGGATTCAAATACAAAAATCACATTTTTTTCTTTATTCTAGTACCTGTTTTTGTTTTTTTCCCCCATAAGTAATATATTGATGATACTTGATACCATTGTGGGACAGAAAATTCATATGCTTCAGATCTATAAAATCCACTCTGTTCTACAAGTACCCTGAAAAGCAATAACACTGTTTAGTATTATTAGTCTGTATGTTGACACTAGGAGTCTTTTACCTCCGCTAGGCCCAGATTGCTTACAAACAGTGTAATGAAATTTGTTAATCACTTGCCACTGAAATAAAGATAATGAGGGCACACCTGGGAAGTTTGGTATTAATGTCTGGGCTTGGATCAGGAGTGTGCGTTTGAAATAGATCTCTTGCTCATCCCCCCCTGCTGAGCCTTGGCTCACATCTCACAACAATCTTGGACCGCATGCAATGAACCTCTCTGGGATAAATTAAACTGGAAGTTGCAACCTGGGAGCCCATAGAATGCACTCCAGCTACAACTGGGCATGCAATTCATTGCATGACATCCAAACTAAAACAGCTCTGGTGTGCAGAGTACAGACCTCAGCTGTTTAGCTTTATTGATCTCTTCCTATTGGTCTGCGTTACTTGCTAAGGTAGACACAGCTGCTGATTCCTTTGGAAATCATAAGTACAGTACTTATTTAAAAAATTCAGGAAGGAAACATTTTATAGGAGACTAACATATTCAATGTTAACCGCGTGACCCTACTTTTGTTGTTCCAGAATTGAAAGCGAAGGCCGCAGAACCCTAAGCTGTTTTCTAAGCAGCACTACGAGACTTTCAGAATCACAACTTTGATTCTGATCTCATTGAAATAAGCTGGGAGTTTTCCTACTGAATTGAACAGAAAGAGTGATAAGTGAAATACTTTGTTAGTATCTGTAGTATTTTCAACATTGTCTTTACTAGACACCAGTATTTAATTTTATACTTGTAAAGTAAAAATACCTTTTCAAACTGTTCAGGTCAGTGAATGCACAAGTGTGAGTAGAAGAAGGGAAGCTCAGGAGGGGAAACAAAATCTATAAGTGGTATGTTGGGTTTAAGCAATCCCCACATTCTAAAATTATATATATTGGGGGGAAATCTGATGGAGATGCAATGACAAGAAAGGGAAGTTGTGAATCTAAATTATTAACATTATAACACTATTCTAACTCTGAGAAGATCTTAAGTGCCTTGCAATAACTAATATTTTGGTTTTACACAAAGGTGTGGACTTTGAAGGCTGCTGAGATACTTTGCAACTTACTATATGCATTAAAAGGGACATAGTAAAAATGGTGATTTTGAGGGCTTTGTTCTTCCTGACAAAATGAGTCACATATCTAAACTTTGTTAAAACATTATCCTGCCAGGGGTCTATGGTTTGAACCCCTTCCTCGTTCCTCTTGCATCTAAAGGATCTTACTGACAGTACTGACAGTATTAATTTTCCCTCACTTTCCAAAATTCACAAGAGGCCTAGGATCATGGGGGAGAAGTGGTGGATGAGCCAGACCACTAGCTTTAGAGATTCTTTTTCCTGACATAATTTTGCCCACTAGCCTCTCACCCAAGCAAAGGAAGAGTTCATATTTGCATTATTTACAACTGTCTTTTTTTATATGTTTATTTTACTTACTGTCAATTTTTAACTTTCGCAAGTTGTCCTTCAGGATTTAATACTCATCCACACTAAGATCACATTTTCTTCCTGGTCCCATTTAAATCAGGTCATTATCTCGTTCAGTGTAACCATTTCTTAAAATACAAACCCATGTTTCTTTACACTCCCTTTCAATTGATGGAAAAAACAAGTCTTTGGAGAGTCATATGATTAACATGACTAATTTGTTAAGTGCCCAAAGTACAAACATATCAGAGACCAACAGGGATAGAACACATGCTTTTAATTTTTTGAAAAATAATCTGAATTTTCCAGGTAAACTTAATTTTTATTATAATCTGCATAATTGTTGTTATACTTTAAAAAAAAAAAAAAAAAGGCAAAGGAAAAAAATCTGGATTTCTACCTAAGCAATCTCAGTGCATGTCCTTTCACATCCCTTGCCTTTAAATGAACCCCTTGAATAAGTAAAAACAGCCACTTATTTTTCTGAGACAAATTGTGGCCCACTTCTCCAGGTTAATGAGGGTAGATTTAGATTACATGTAAGGAAGAAATTCTTCACTTTGAGCATGGTGAGGCACAGGAACAGGTTGCCCAGAGAAGCTGTGGATGCCCCATCCCTGGAAGTGTTCAAGGCCAGGTTGGATGGGGCTTTGAGCAACCTGGTCTAGTGGAAGGTGTCCCTGCCCANGGTCCCTTCCAACCCAAACCATTTTATGATGATACTATGATTCTATGAACATGAGTACACATCATTTTAGTGTTTTCCCCTCTTGCTCCATCTCCATTGTAGGATGACATCAAAGCCTGCTCTGACTCTGTAGTTTTCTCTTGTGTTGTTCCAGCATATGGTCCTTAAATTCTATTTTCTGGCAACTGATGCATGGTAGTCTAATGATAAATGGATGTAGACTAGAACCAGCCTCTCTGAAACGTATCTGAAGCCTGAATACAGATGTTTGTAGCTTCATATTAGCTGAAGTATGAGATAAGTACAAATAAACAAGAAAAAAAATTATCAGGAGCAAAAAGATTTAATTTTTTTTTTTTTTTTTAAGATCTTGTTTAGATTATCAAGTTTATTTTTTTGAGTGAAGGGCTGGCAGCTACAGAATATTGCCTGAACTTAAAAGAGTACACAAGTTCTTTCATGGTCTGGGTACACTCATGGTTATGTCACTATTTCATCCACCCTATTTACCTATGTCTTTATCAGTGGCATGCATGCTGTGAGATACAGAAAAAAATAAGACATCAGACTTCTCCACAGACCAGAGTTGTGATCTGTTGCAGGGAATGGATTGACTTCTGGACTCTTAGAAATGTAATATTTTGGAAAAAATTCTACAGAATTATTGACTGACCCTCTATAGGACTGAGAAATACACTGCAAACTCAGAGCGACTTAATTTTAGACTGATCAAAGGTTTTAATTCTTCAGAATATTTTCTCCTTTGATTGTGAGTTGTGCTTTTCCTTCTGTTATGTTTTGCACATCTTCAGGTTAAGGTTTACTAATAACAGTTGAAAAAAATGTACATCCCCCTCGCCACCCCAAAACATTTCAGTGATTATTTACAACGTATTCCATTATTCACGTGTGGCATGTAGTGTATTATTTATGATTTCTGTTGCTCCTCCAGGTGATCAATGGTCTTGCTTGCTGACCACCATTTATCACTTCTGCATGTGCCATTTCATTCTGCACTTTATTTTTACAACCTTCCAGATAATGAAAAGCAGTTTTAAAACCTCCAGGCTGAAACACAGCACCAGTTTAGTCAAGAGTTCCCACTGTCATTATGGGGAAGAGGTGGACAGCCTGCCCATGGAGCTGCCTAGGCGAGGAGCAGCTGTCAGAGGACATGGGGATCTTCATGGAGGCCCTGTGGAGAGGAGAGGCTGACCTGTATAGATGGAGGGCCAGTAAGAGGCTGTGGTCAGTGTGGGGGCATGTGGAGGGTCCCGTTATGGGGAAGGCTGGAGATCTGTGACTTCTGGTGGCAGAGAGGCAGCTGCTTGTGGGCCCAAAGACCTGTGACTGCAAGGTAGGCTTGGTGGCCCATGAGAGCAGTTATCTGTGAGGGGTAGAAAGGCAGGTCTGGGGAAGCATCGGGGCTGTCCAAGCCTGAACCATACACCAACACCATGAGGAAGCTGCAGGTGGTTGTGGGGGGCAGACTTGGGCCTGCAGGGGACGTAAGGTTCTCTGCAGACCTGACCGTGCCATCTTGAGAGGTTTTCTGCTGGCCAGGGGCATGCATCCAGGACTCTGCAAAGAAGAGACTGCAGAGGCTTGCGGGGCCCTCAGACTGTTAACTCTGCTCTGTGTCCATGGGGACACCAGTGACACTGCCAGAGGAGAGCTTAATAGCAGTTGCCCAGTACCTACAAGGAGGTCATCAACAAGGTGGATCCAGGCTCTTCACAGTGGTAGATGGTGGGAGGATGGGAGAAAAGAGCATAAGCTGAAATGCAAGGTTCAGGCTGGATATATAGAAACCCTTTTTCCACATGGTGAACAGTCAAACACTGGAATAGGTTGCCCACACAGGTTGTGCAGTCTCTGTCCTTGGAAATTTTCAAGACCTGACTGCATAAAGACCTGAGCAACCTTGTCTGACCCTGTAGTTCACCCTTTTCTGAGCAAGAAATTGGACTAGAACGCTTCTGAGGTCCCTTCCAGCCTGCAAGCTTAGGATTGAATTATGATCCTATGTACTGTTGTAGGAGTAAAAACTAAAATAAAATATCTGAAATGCAACAGGGTAGAGGTGATCTGGCATGTGAAGTGCTGTTAGCTTCATTTGTCATGTGTTGTCATATCACAAGGAACCATAACATGATATGACTAAAGCAATCCAATGTGGTACCTACAATTCACCTCACAATGTGACAGATTTGATGGAAAGTATGAAATCTGACTGGTTTTCTGGAAAGTGAGAAGCATCTTTAGAACAGCTTCCATTCTAAATTCCTTTAAAATAGATTTACTGTAAGAGTGCAAACTACCCAAGCCTTTGTATTTGCTGCAGAATTAAAGTTGCAACAACACCCCACCTTCCCCCCACAATGTACCAGGTTTTCAGTCCTAGTTTAGCTACTATGGACCTTCTGTCATCAAAATTTCTGCTAAGATATTAGGAATGTTTTCATTTGAACATTCTGTTCTGGCAGGAAAAAAAGAGACATTTGTCACAAAGTAAAAGATTTCTCTTAACTCTGTGAGCAAAGCGTTAAATAGGTTAACATTTGGGCTCCTGTCAGGGAAAAAAATACAACCAATTTCATTGGTTTCACAGAATAAAGTTTGCATTTAATGTTGTTCCCGTTGAATCAGCATTGCTGTGTTGCCAGAGTTGCAAAGGGCAGACCCAGTACACTTCCTGAAAGTGACCATAAATGTGTAGTATTGGATAATTTTTTTTTTTTTTTTTTTACACTTAACAGAAATGACAAGAAGACAAGAGTTCAGGTTCCACATTAATCTTTAAATTTGCTTTGTTTTGGGGAACTGATATCCTGAGCAACCTAGTAAAGCCTGTGTGTCATTGGTTTAATCTGTGAGGAGAGGTTGTAGGACCAAGGCATGGAATCTTGATTTATGGCTGATTTCAGCTTATGTAGAGACAGACTTGAGTGCACGTACCTTCCTGCATGATAAGCTGGCCAGCTGATAGTTGCATACCAGCTGGCTAATCATGCTGTACTACCCATAGCATGCCCACACTCTCCTTCTTTACATTAAATGGCTGAGAGTGACTTTGGCATGTAAAAGATGCAAAGTTCTTATGTGCCTGTCCTTCATCTGCAATAGACATTGAATTTTGTGCATACTTAATGACTAAAGGGCTAGTCAAAATACTATTACGTGGTCTTGTGTGTTTCTAGATGGTAGAATAAAAGGGGAATTTGTATCAATTTAACCTTCTATGATTTCTGAGTTTATAGGAAGCACCTTACTTGGAAATTCTGACTGGGCTCTTACCAAAGGCAAAGGATAACATGTCATACCTTGTGTAGGAATGATTGGTGTGTGGGGCATGTATGTTTTTTCTTAGTTATTAGAGTTCCACCAGTGTCAAGCAATTCTTTGACAATCTCAGAGCACCCACTCACCCTTTGACAAAACTGCATTGAAACAAAACATGATTAGTCAGTAGCTGCTTAGTGTAAACGTCAGAAATGCTAATGCTTCTTTCCTAGAAGACTGTAATATGCTAGGAAGACCAGCTATTACTGTGTGTTGAATGATTAAGCTGACTGGATCATTAATAAAATATAAGATGACTATAGACTCTGATTCTATGTTTCTCCTGCACTTGGACATGTGTTCATTTTTCAGAGAGTGTTTAAGAAGCAATATATGCGTATTGATTTACCAGACTTTATTTTAATATTTGTATGTGTATAGTGACAGGTTCACATTATGCTATTAAGAGAAATGGATCCTTTGGCATTTGTTTTGCAATGCAGTCAATTGAGCAAGTTAGTTAGTTACAGAATTGCTTAAAACTTTTTCATTAGCCCCCACAGGACTTTAAGTGCTGGGTTAAAAATATTTTCCTAATGCTGTGCCTGCGCTAGAAAATTTCAGGGATAGAGTATCGGATGACATATGCATATACACATTGCTATGGCATGTATGTGATTCCTTTTGCCAGTACTTCATGTAACAATCAGAAGTTGTATCCACTATGTAGGTGCCAGTGCTCTCTGGATTACTGTCTAGCACTTTGGTTTTATGACATTTTTACCGGGTGTTGTGGGATGGCAGCAGAGTACTCAAGGAAATAGGACAACACAGGATTTAGACGCCACAGTATTTTTTTTAATCTATCATCTCATAATTTTTTCTTTTTTTTTTTTTTTTTTTAAATTCTCTCAGATATGAATTCCAAGAAAACAGCTACCCCCTTGCCACTGCCTGGTTGTGCTTTGATTAAGATGAAATCAGGAATACAGGGTGCTGTTTGGGCATCCAGTATTTCATTTAGTGAGCAGCTCCACCTGTGGTGAAATGATGTTTCTGGTGGCTGGTCTTATGCTCCTGAAGAGTTGGAAAATCCAAACGTGATGCAGTTTGGAGCTTGTAAGTGAGTCTGGCAAAAAGAAAAGGGCACATTTCTGGAATTTCTGCTGAAGTACCCCAGCCTTTTAGAGCAACAGCATTGGAATGACAGTTCCTGTGACAGCTGGTAAGCGGATCATGATTATGCTCTGGAAGCTTAAAGCCTTATTATCTGTTAGTCAGTGGCCACCCTGTTCAGGCAATCCAAGGTAGAAACTGTTGTCCTACAGTCATGTCCTCCATTTTGATGCAGAGCAATATGAATCTGAAGAGTGTGCAAGGCTGCAGGGATATGAAGCAGTAAAACTCCCACAGAACGTGCAAACAAATTTTCTCCCTACCTGTTCCGTCAGTACGTACCAGAACAGAATACTTTTAAGTCACTATGTTAATCCAGGCAAATACTGCAGTTGGTCTGTTGGTGTTAACATTGACTGGGACAGTGTTTGATGCTTGCAACTTCATGAATGTTAGATTTCTTGAGAATATGTAATTAGGAAAGCTTTTTCCAGAACAGTCTGTTCATATCAGTGAGCTTAAAATGTCATCAAGGCTGGTGGTAATTCAGTCCATCATTCAAGAGACCGTGGACCACACCTGTTCCCATCTAAAGCAACAAACCCTCACCAAAAAGACTAAATTTTTTTGATTAAAGCCAGTTTAAAGCAACACTGGAGAGATATTTTCAGGGAATCTCAGAGATGACTAATAAATGAAAACATTTCAGAGATGCTGCTGTTATGACAATGGAAGGGAAAATGTAAGTCTCCCAGATCCCTACATTTTTTTCTCATAAAACTTTCTGAATGCATGCAAAGTTTCATGCATGATTATTAACAACTTAAAGAAAAGGTCATTGTTAAAAGTTGTATTTGGAAAGTGTTAGGGGAGGAGACTTTTGCATGTTCTTGAGTCTGGATATGGGGTTCTTTTAGTAAATCTTGTTATGTTTATTATGAAAGACAGTGTGAGGTTCTAATCACTAAGATTCCTGGACAATGTAGTTGAAAACTGTGAAGAGGATGGTAGTTTAGGAGGACTAGTATACTGTGGGACATTTGTTTGAAGTATTTTCTGTAATATTGTAACACTACAAAAGTGGCATTTTTCAACTGTTCTACTCCTAAAGCCCATAGTTCACCAAAGCACCGTACTAACTTCACGTTACTTAAATGTTTTTCTTTCTTGTTTACTTATGATCCCTTTTAAGTCATTATGACTTGTAAGGTTGGCTTTATTGAAAAGTCACATTGCTTCTTGATGGCTCTATATGATAGAAAGAAACAAGTCTGTAGCCTCAATTTAACTGCAACAATCCAAAAACCTTTGGAAAAGATACTGCTAGAACCTGTCAGGATTATCTATGCATTTTTTTCCTGTTAGAAAATACAAACACTTAAAACTGAAAATATCCGTGGGTGTTTAATTGGGGAATTTCTCAGGATATACTTTTTAGTTAAAAAACCCACCAGAACCTCAAAGGGAACCAGTAACTACTGGGATGTGTACACAGCGATTATCAGTGTTAAGGTATCACGTCCTTTTTCTGGCTGATTCTAAGTAAATAACTTAAGAGTAAATTTCTCATTTTTTAGGTAAGTGTGGTTATCATGTTGTCTAGTTGGCTTTTTTCCTAATGAAGGAGTTTTGGAAGGACACTCTTATTTTAACGTGGAAGAAATTTTAAATCAAATCAGCTGAATTTAAGAAAACAGTTCTGTACTTCCCTCTGTAACTCCTCACTGAAAAATACCCAGTGCCTAAGTTGCCCCTGTGCACCCTTGCTGCCTTTTCAGTGCCCCTTGACTCAGATGTTTCCAGCTGTTTTCTTTTTCCCTTCAGCCCACACCTGAGACGCTGGGACTCCTGCCATGTTCCCTGCGTGGTTACTGGGGGGGACTTGGGCTGATGAAACCTGGACTCTGGCTAGTGGCAACCAGCCCAGGCAGCAGATGCAAGACCAGGGCTGGTGCACTGACTGCCCAGCAGGCCATCACGGCCTGCCCCAGTAGCAGGTGCCCAACTTTCTGTCTCTTGTAGGTGAAGCATCGAGAGTATTCGATTCAGCTACCACTTTTATGAAATTTATGGGAAACCAGAGTCGGTGAGACCTCTAGAGCCACTGAAATTTGAAATTGGTCAGTGGATTTGGCAGGTTTGTGGATTTCTATGCAAAATAGTTCTGTAATGTCCAGAATCAAGTAAGACATCTTTGCTTACCTTTTTTCCCTGCCCTAAGTAGTAGATCTGCTCTAAGGCATGTCCCCAGGTGATGGCAACACAAGAACAGTGCTGGAGGACTGTTGTCTTAATCCTACCTCCTCCCTTTGTGAACAATAAAGGCGCCATGGTCACAGCTGAAGAGCTGATGAAAGAGCAGGCATGGTTCTCCGCACACGTGTGTGCACTGACATTCAGCTTACACGGGAAGCCTGCTGTAGTGGGAGGAAAGAGGAAATAGCAGGGTGGGATTTTCCAACATGTAGGCTTGTAGCATCTGAAAACCAATAGTTTCCTGTAAGGGGTGATCCAACGGGCCTTCTCTGGAGCAGTAGTCATGGCAACCCCTTTGCACTGGACCAGTTGTTCTAAAAGCACTGACAGCTGAATGAATTTATGCAAGACATTTGTATACATTTGTTAAAGACGTGAAGATTTAATTTTGTGTTGCAAAATTCAGTTTCTAGTATTTTAAACACAGTCAACCATATAAAAGTAAGGACATTATAAATTTTTAATCTGATAAATGTAGCTCTAACCTTATTTGAGAATTTTCCCAGCAATGTATATTCTGATATTTGTTCAGTCAGACTCTGTTATTAATCGAAGCTGCATTCAGACCTGTCAAGCAATGGAAAAAGGAATCCAGCTTGCAAGTTACTCAACTCACTTCTCTGCGTATGACTTGTTGTGACACTGTCTCAGCATGTCACTTACTGGCAGCCGCCATTCAGTATTGCCCAGAACTTCTGTAATGTGAACCTTCTGTAATGTGAAGCCCTTATTCGTCCTTATGATGCTCTGCCACATGAAAAGAAAATGACATTAGCCTTGACACATGCAATCAACCTGAATATAAACTGCCTTATTCCTGGATACACGAGCTGTCATTAAAAAAGGAGCTCTGAGTTGAATGCACCGAAAATAGTTTTATTTTTCCTGGTATTGTAAGTTTATGTAGTACGAACAAGGGGCCAGAAATTGTCTGAATTTATTAGTTCTGATAATCCATTTCTTTTACATTATCTTTCTAGTGTTTTCTCTTTTGTGCATGAGGTAATCAGAAACAACCTCCTCTGTATTTTATTTAACACTGACAATTCCCATTGATAGAAACAAAAATTGCAGTCTACTGAACAGCATCCACATTTCACTGCAAAGACAGTAAGTCAAACCCTTGAGGGAGGATTGTATTTTTATGAGACATTTTTCATATCTTTTATTCTCTTAGGGTCAAAGAATCATTACATCTTCAACACATAATTATCTTTATCATCCAAAAGTAATTTACATTTAACAAGAATATTTAATCACTTCATTGCTTGAAAAAGCAAATGAAATACACAGTTTTATGCCTAGTCTGCCTGAAAATTTTGCTTGCAGTTATTCCCTGTTATGAGCCAAAGAACAAGCACTATTTGAAATCCCTAGCTTCTGTTTTATTTTTATTTTCCTAATACTCTTTAAAGCATTTCTACCATAATCAGGAAATGGAAGACAATAGAAAATAATTTAATGGTTGAAACCCCTCTAGTTACAGCCAAAAGACTGGAACTTTCAGAAGTTCGTCATCTTGCATCTGAGGTAAATATACAACAAAGATGTTTACCTTCAGATCTCTTTTCTGTACTTGCGAAATACCTCAGTTATGTTTTTATTTTACTTCAGTAGAAGTTTTGCCTTCAGAAGGGTGGATTGCCCACTCATGTATTCAAATGTTAGCTGCGTGGAGTGGCTGAATTGGAAATGCAAGATCCCAGGTGTCAGCAGGAATAAAGGGTCACCCTTCATTTCGGAAAGCAGGATTTCCAGGGCTAAAGATGGCTGTGGTGAATATCAGGCTGTGTTTCCTTGCTTGTTAGAGCTTATGTAGTGTTAAATCACTTGCTTTGTGATTGTGATGTGTTCTGTGTGACAGTGACATTGATTGTAAAATCTGGCCAGGATATATAGGAGAGGAAAATGGACAGAGAGGCATTGCAGAAATCTTCTGCTGATTGTGCTCCTTTGCTAACCAGCATCTGTTAAAAATAGTCCAGATGAAGAAAAGGCAAACTCGAAACTGGATTCTAATTTATAAACAAACTAATCTGTTTGTGTATGCTCATGTGCATACCAAGCAGGGATTCTTCAGGATTCTCCTTGATTTTACCACGGAATCTGCAGAAATACCTTAAAGCTTTTTACCTGAATGGTACTGGGTATTGGCATGCAGCAGAAGTTGACAAGTAACTTCAGCTAATATTTACATTGTAATAACATAGTAGGAGTTACTGACAGACATTAAAATGGAATTCCTGTCCCCAGTATTTCACAGACTAAGTACCAGAATGTGGGATCAGCTCCATACCACCTACATTAGAACTTCAGCATAGAAAGCTTTGTGCCATTAAAAAAGCGTACCCATGCAGTGTCCATGGCTCTGCATGTGATAAAATCCATCCTCCACATGTCACCCCTGGATATCAGGGTGTGATGGAAGGGGTGTTCTACAGGACAGACAGCATGGCATGCAGGCATGGAGGTAGCCCTTTGACCATTTTCTTCAAACTGCGACCGTAATAGCTACTGTGACCATGGTAGGCATAATTATCCTGCCTTTATTTTGAACCTTTGTTGCAGGAAGCTGCAATATAGTTTAGCCTGTATTGTGGTAATGCAAGTCACATCTTCTTAGCGTCAAAATGGTTTACAGTTTCTTTTCTAACCTAACCTGTTTTTATTCTTTATTGATTGTGAATGAAACATTTTGATTTGATATAAAGCATGGTAATACATTGGTGAGGCTATGCCAAATAAAATATTTTACATGGAGTTAAACCCCAGCAGGTTTAAAGCTTTTGTCGGTTTGGTTTTGATAAAAAATAATTATGTATGTCTTCCTTGATTTTTCTGTCACAATGAAGAACATAGATCTTGAATTTGCTAGCTGGACCCTTTACTCAGATTGTGTCAAGGACTTTATTTACCACTGTGATTGAAAGCTCTTTCCTTTCCGCCTTAGGCCTTCTATGCATAATTTTGACAACTTGCTCTTTATCAAAGAAATTGTGTCAATCTTTAAAACTGCTTATTTCCTTATTTACTTGCAAGGCTTGAATATCAAGCTCCAAGAGGAAAGGAAAAGCCACATGAAAGAAAAATTTCAAGGTAATTTAAAACCAGAGGGAGGAAGTATATATTTTTCAGGTCTTTACAAGCTTTGCTCTATACTGTTTTGCCTTTCGGTTACAATTCTCTGAGCTTCCTTTGGGCTGTGCTGATGCAATATTCTCAGCTCCCTATTTTGTGTTCCGCTTGTTTCCACCAAAGCAAGGGAATCATTATTGTGCTTCATATGCATGTTGTCTTAAATCCATCAGATAGGCTACTTATTTAGTGGCACTTCTCACTGGTCTCCTTGCTCAGGACTCCTTGACTCCCTTATTACGAAGTTTCCAGTGAAACTAAGATAATATTTTTGATGCTAAAAAATCTCACTTGGTCTGGAACCTGATGCATAGTGGTGCTGTCAGGGGTGCAATTAATGGGTGGCTGGCTGGATATTCTGTGGTTGTAACTGAGGAAAATAAGTGTTTAAGGGTTCTTAAATTGGGATCTTGAGAAAGCATTGATTTATGCACTGAGCTTTCACAGATTTTATTGGAGCATTTCCTTCTGAAACAAGGATGTGTTCCTGAACCAGGGTGGCTCTTGTTCTGAAATAGCTTCAAGATCTGGCAACCTGCAGGGTACTGTAGATAATATGTCATTTATCTGTAAAAAAGATAGCTTGGCACTGCAAGTATTCTCAGTCACAAATGCACCGTGGTTTGTGTGAGTTAATTTACTGTATTTTTCAGAGCACAAGTATTGCAGAGTAAATTAGCTTCTACAGAGGTCTAATCTGCCATTGACTAGCTGCTTCTGATGTCCAAACTTGTGGTTTAGGTACGCTCCTTATAAGTTCTTGACCTTCAAGCTGTGCTTCGAAAACAACTTAATGGGGAGGCATTTGTGGGAGGCCAAAATGGGTGTTAAGAAGTGTTCTTTAAGGAAACAGTTGGGGTTTTTATTATCACATCTTTTCTGTAGTGTGCTTGTCTTATGAAAGATCTGAAATAACATTGCATGGTTATTGGTTTTGGTTTTGTAGTTATGGATTGATTTCAACAGATGTCACATCATTCTTGTCCTGGAATTTTAAAAAGTTAGATCAAAACATGAATAAAGCTGAAATCAATTTAAGGGAGTGTCGTGGTTTCAGGTCAGCTCAGTCGGTAACAAAGCACCACGAAGCCGCTCACTCACCCCCCACCCCCTCGCTTGGCCACGTTGGGATGAGGAGAAAATACAAAGGCAGGCTTGTGGGTCGAGACAAGGACTGGGAGGGATCACTCCCCACTTATGGTCACGGGCAAAAGACAGGCTCAACTTGGGGAAAAAAAAAAATCAATTTAATTTACTACAAATCAAAACAAAAACAAAACACAAGGGTATTAGGAAGGGAAACCAAACCTCAGAACACCTCCCCCCACCCCTCCTGCCTTCCCGGCTTAGTTCCACTACCGATGCTTTCTACCTCCTCCCCCCGGCGGCACAGGGGAACAGGGCATGGGGGTTGAGTCAGCTCGCCACACATCGTCGTTGCCGCTTCTTTCCTCAGGGGGAAGATTCCTCTCTCGTTCCCTGCTCCACCGTGG
>VYZV01041031.1:49737-85650 GCA_013401275.1 Pandion haliaetus | reverse complement strand
GGTCCGACATTTTGGTGCGCGGGTCCGACATTTTGGGGCAGCGAATTCTTCCAGCAACTTCTTAAAGGGGCCGCCTCTGCAGCCCCCCTCCCCTGCCACCAAGGAAAACCGCGCCACACAAACCCATAACAGGGAGGACCAACAGTTTTATGGTAGTAAACAGCTTTTCTTCATTTATTGGAGTAATTCTAAAAAGTATATAATGACTTTGATATACATCCAGAACTAGTAACATTAAAGAGTGTTCTGTGTATGAATCATACGCACGATGATACACTCCTTGTTGTGAAAATGCATTAACAAAAAGAAGGAAGTGCAGAAGGCACCTGTGGAAGTGGCACAACTGTTTTGCCGTTTGCCAGATAACAACGTACGGAAACTTAAGAGACTGACTCAAAGGCAAATGCTTGAAGATGGAGGCTAGTAAAACTTTATTTAAAGTCCGTTTCTAAACTTGCCCCTTTCCTTTAGGCATGTGCCTGTCAAATCCTAAACCTATTGAGTAGTGTATTGTAATAACAACAAATACCTGTGATTTTTCTTTCTTTTTGCAGTCTTTCCTTAAAACAGAAGGCTAAATATTTTTGTCTTGAAGGAGAAGGGATGGGAAAGAGAAAGAAGGCATCAGTGTTACTGGATAGAGTCTTATAAAAGCTTAGTCTACCTTTAAAGTAGTATTGAATTAGGCTCCACATCTTGATGTTGATATCATGATACAAAACATCCTTGCGTCATCGGAAGGATACCAGAGAGCTGTAGAATTGTCTGTAAGCTGAGTCTGTTCATGCAGATATGTACAGATGTTTCGTTATTTCTCTGGGCGTCTATATGTGTATGTGAGCATGTGTACTCATATACGTTTCTCAGTTTTTCATGCTGGTGCAGCTCAAAGCAAATTTTAAGAGTGAATACCTGTTTTCGTGGAAAAAAGGCTTTTTTTCCCCCTAGTTCATCTCAAAAACTCAAATCAATATTGGATGAAAATCTGAAACATTTTTAGCTTTTTTTATTTTGTTGTGTTCTTTTCATAGTCATTATTTGATATCCCCCTGTATTTCCAGACTGCATGCACTGCATCTTCTCAATATTATATATCACCGTTGATTTGTTAGAAAGAATTCAAGGTTAGTCATTAGCAAACACTAACCATGCTTTCTTGCTGATACATTATGTAGTTTTCAGCAGTGGGAGGAAAATCCCCCGACAGGATTGCCTGCTCTTTGAATGCCTCCCACAGAGGGGCACGAGGGCGAGAGAAATTCTTCGCACAAAAGAAGCAGATCTGCTCTGACAGCCGCCAGTGTAGCAGTACAGACCACACTGCTTCAAAGCTGCGGCGCTCGCTCCCATCAGCATCGCTATCGGTGCTGCTGGGCTTTCTCTGGTCACCCCATGCGGAGAGGTTAAGTACCTGAATTCTCAAATATTTTCTATTATTCACACTTCCTCCTGGCTCAGGTGAAGACATGGTGCAGAGCTGACAGTCCTCTCTCACTGACATAGGCAGGTAAATTTATAGGGTTAGTCTGTTAGCTCGTGATAAAGACTGTCTCTGGGCAGGCAAATAAGTGACAGGTCCAGGACATAAACACTAACAATGAAAACATTTTTAACCAATTAGATGTCAATAATAATCTATATTCTATTCAACTACCTAATCAAAAATGTTATTCTTATTGTGAGATAGTTGTGATTTCTGTTCTTCCCTTTTCTCTCTTCTGGGAGGAGAAAAAAAAATATTTCCTGGCAACTAATTCTTTCAGTGATTCCCCCAGCCTTCATAGCCATCTAAGTAAAGCACCTCCAATGCAAGCTGCCAAAATTGTGCAGTGAGCCATGTGTACTGGCTCTTTAAGTCCTTGTAGTGAAGTTATCAAGGGAGAAGTAAAAAATAGCCTGATGTCTTCTGAATTGCAAACACTGCAATGAGTTCACTTCATATTACGTCACTTGCATGCGTACCATCCACAACCTTCTGCTTGCTTATGAAATACAAGAGAGACACAGAGCATCTGTCTCTTTCATCAACTAAGCTCTCTTAACGTTGCTCGTAGCATGAAAATACGTAAAATACGAAAAAACCTGAAGAACTGTGACTGCATCTTAGCCAGCTGCATGGCTGAGCATATTCCTGACCTTTGTCAGGCCTAGGTATTTTACAGTATCATTTTTCTGTATTTTCAACTCTACTGTGATTAGACTAGGCATCCCAGGAAACTGGAGATAGACATGGAGGGGCAAAAATAAGGGAGGGAAAAGCTCTGATTCAGAGTTTATTATTATTAAAATATAGAAATGTAGAAGTAGGGTAAGTTTAACTGACGTGATACTTAGACTATGGAGTGTAAAAATGACACTAATTTCTTTCAATGGCAATAGCTAAGGAAATCCAAGGTGATCTGAATTATCTTCTGTGAGATATGCTAGTAAGTAGAATAAATATTTCAAAAACACACAGCACTTCAAGCAATAGAATCATAGAATCATAGCAAATTTGGGTTGGAAGGGACCTCCAAAGATCATCTAGTCCAACCCCCCTGCAATGAGCAGGGACATCTTCAGTTAGATCAGGTTGCTCAGAGCCCTGTCCAACCAGGCCTTAAAGTAAATATGCATAATGTGGACATGATGAAATTGTCAGTTCCTAGTGTCATTGCATTGTAGTGAAAGGCTGTGTAGCATGTCTCTTCTGCCTGGTTCTTGAGACTCTCATGCTATCAGAGATTCAGGTTTGTAAGTCTCCATGTATTAGTCTGCACTGTATCCACCCTTGGGTCAAGGAGCAGAATATTGTGGTTTTGCATGTAGGCTTGAGTATATTCCTGCACCCTGTTCCTCCCATCCTTTCAGTTCTAGTGTTAGCACTGGGAACACCTTCTGTCTCTATACCACTAAATCAATATATGTCTGTACATCCAAGAGGTTGACAGGAAAATGTGACTGCACTTGACAGAGCCTGCCTGTGTTCCTCTGCTGGGAGATGTTACTTGGAATATGGATTGTAGTTATTTTTTTGCTTGAGATTAATAATGACTCAGAAATCAATCACCACATGTAACATATAAATAAAAACATACTTTCCAATATCACATGATAATAATCCATGTTTTCTAGATCATTAACATTGGAAAAAAGTATTTCTTAGGGATAAAGAGAGTGATTTCCCACATAAAAACCAAATGTCTAAAGCAAAGCTTTTTCTTAGCTTTGTCCACTGGGTACAGTACTGTTTGTTTCAGTATAAAATTACCATGTATTTCAGTTTGCCTGTATTGTGGTGGAAATGTATTTTGAATCAGGGTTAATACATCACATTCAGTTTAGTGTTGTGCTGTTTGTAATAGCAAAGTGACCTGTCTGTGCAGGGATATTACCTGCTTGTTGTAAAACACCTGGGATTCTTTCAGGGCTTACAAAACTTTTTGTGTTTCTGAATCTATTCTTTCAAGAAAGCTAGCGCTTCTCTGCACTTTGCATGCTCAGAATGTGTAAAATGGATATTTAACATTTGATGCGTAATGCAAATAACATTTATTGTTAGTAGATGTCATGATACCATGGTACTGAGTACAATGGGAACTGAAAAAGGTAGCTTGGTGCTTCCTTTTTTTGCCTTGGGATTCAGGAGATGTAGGTAAGTTTTTTGTCTTGTTTTGTCTCTTTTTTTTCTATTTCATACATTATCCATGTGCTTGAGCACTGCTTTTGAATCTAGGGTTTGTTTTAACACCACTAAGATAAATGGAAGTGTTAAGTTGTCTGGGCTTTGTGCTTAAGCTTTTTATCTGTAAAACGAAGATGTTGAATACTGACTCGCCTTGTAGGTATTGTGAGGACAAATTCTCTAGCCTTTGTGAAGTAGAGGTACATGGATAACTTCAGTTTTTAGTTGTAAAGCAATTTTTCAAGTTATATATATTGGAAACCTGTTTGTCTTAAAATGTTTTCTACAGGGAAAAAATTAATGGTTAAGAGCACAGTGAATCTTCATATACAACACCCTTTTATTCAAATCTAAAGGATTCGCCAGTTACAAAGAGTAACGTGATTGTTAATCTTCATTGGATCACATGCTGTGATCAAAACATAGACTTGGGACAATGCATACAAGATGAGATTGTAGGGTGTATGACTAAACTTGGTAACAGAGATGGGTGAGATCTGAATAGACTCTGTTCACCTGTAATCAGTAACAGCTCACTGTCGTTTATTAAACATAGTTATCTATGCTTTATCTTGCTCTTGCCAATACAAAGGTACAACTGATTGTTTTAGGTTTAGCAAACATGTCATGCAAAAATTCCCACTGGGGAGTGTGCTACATCTATTTAAAGTCCATTTCCAGCTGTATATTTTGATTACTATTGACTTTGAATCAAAAGCCTCTCCTGAGTAGTGGCTGAGGCAAATTCATCACAGAAAGTGGATTGTATCCCACACTACAGCCATGAGCACACCCTCCCTCCCCCCCATCACATGTACGATTCCTATGAATATATCCAGTGAGACAAATTCCCTCCAGCTGCCTAGCCTGATAACTTTTTCAACCCTGAGCATGTGAAGAGAGAACACCAATCTCATCTCTGAAAATTGTATGCCAAGAGAAACAGCAGCACACCCTTTCTCCTGTTTCTAGCTCTAGTTTACCACAACTATTTCAAAAGATCAAATTCAGCCAGAAACCAAAAGATAGGTTTATTTTGTGAGGAAAACATGATCCAGTTTCCTTTCAAAGCATAGGATAGCATAAGATTCAAATCACGATTGCATTTTCTTACATGTTGTCTAGAGCTTGTATTTGGAACTATTGAGGTTCCCCTCTACAGTAGCAGAATGTTATTGTTCATTAATCCAAATGCTAGTTATGGCTGTAGTACAATTAATCAGTAGCTGGTGATAAAAGTAATTGCATTTTTCTGACTTTCCTAATTGTTAGAGCAGTTTTGGCAGTTGTTATTGTTAGCTGAGCAAGAACTGTGTTCTCAGAAATGACTCACTGAGGTATATTCCAGTTACAAAGATGCAGTTCTGGGTCATCTAAAGGGCATACTAAAATGAAGTGAGGGAAGCATATAAAAGTTACTGCTGAAAAATAAACTTACTGAACCAGTGTTAATGTGATATTCAGAAGCAGGGTTTTATAAAAGTCTAACTTCAAACATTACTTTCCCATGGATCAGCGACTTACTGTTTTCATGATATAACACATCAGCTATTTTCTGTTTATTATTTAGTGAAGAGAATGATTTCACAGAAGGCTTATAAACAAAGATGTAATTATACTGAAGTTAATTTTATAAGATTCACATATCACTATTTTCTGAATTGGTAAAATTTATTGCATAATATTGATATTGAAATTTTATAAAACCAACTTTATTAATGTACTAATTAAGGTGTGTAAATCACCTCTCTTATTTGTGTAAAAATTTCTATTAATCACCAGCAAGATTTTGCTGTGAATTTGCTGATATATAATAGGTGCACATATCAAAACATGGGAAGAGACCCTACAGAGAAAGAATCTATGAACATTCCTCTCCAACGATTTCATAATGCTGATGAACAGGCTTTTTTTGCCCTGGATCCTCATTTGAAATAAGTAGAATATCTTAGAGCTAGGATTACTTGATAACTTTTAGAGCTATATTTTAAAGAGTACAAGACTAGAAATCATTCCTTTCAAGAATGTGGTGGCAGAAGGGCTTAAAAATTCCTGCAAAGGAAATCCTAAACTTGTGTAAAGGATTCTGAATATTTGTTTACAAAAGCAGCAGACTCTTACGAGAACAAGAGATAAATTTGCAATTCTTTCACTTTGCAATCTATTTTAATAACTGTGACTTGTGGCTAACTGCCTTTGTGTGTCAACATCTTCATTCTGTGGTACAGGAAGAAAACCATTCCCTTCAATTGAATGGCATCCTAAAACACTGTGCAAAATTCCAGCTTCACATGAAACTCTGTGCAAGAGATCATGCATCAAGGAGTTCCATCAGATTTTAATCTTTGTCTCTTGCTCTTAACTTCTGAAGAAACTGTAATAATTCATGCTAAGTTTACCATGCCACTCAGTGGAGTCCAGGACGTCTGATAAATTCCCTTTCTGCATCTTGCATGAACATATTCTGAATAGATGTTAAAATAAGATTAGTAGTGTACTTATTGCAGTCCAGATATGCTGATTACTGTTTTTCCTTTTTCTGTAGAATTAGCCGCAATTTTCATAAGTTCTTTGGAAGTGCCTGAATATAGCGTAATATTCGTGAAGTAAGGCAACTTCTGTTACTACACCTTTAGTATCAAAGAGAAGTTCTTTTTTTGGAGCACTGAAAAACTGATGTTCATGTTGGGGAAGAAGATATTTTCTTCAATGAAGTTCGATTTAAATCTCAATATCCTGAAGCAAGTATCTAGGATCTTGAGGTGGTTCCCAACGTCTCACTCTACCTCTTATTGAGGAAGCAAATACCAACTTCCAAAGCAATGTAGTTTGTACATGGAAACTTTCAAGGAAAATGGTGAATGGGGTATTACCAAGATTGAAAAGTACTGGTGCAAGCACAGGTTCTGAGGACTGTAGCTTTGAGCACTTATGTGACTGTTTTATTCCAAAATAAGTTTCTGCTGCAGTCTGTGGATCAGCATAGCTTGCAAATCTATAGTAGCTTGCTCTAAAACCACACCAAAAGAAACAGATTCTAGAATGTGAATGTTTTGAAGTAGTGCTTGAATGTATAGGTAAATATAAATTTTGCAGGCTTTAGTTCCTAGGTCTTAATTGTGATATGAATACTTGATAAAAATAAGATACCTGTCACAGTATCCTTTCTTGGTTCAGATCCTAAAGTTTTCTAGACAAAGGCTATTAAATCTATCAAGATTTTGTGTTTTCATGTGTGCAAGCTCTTTGTGCGTTTATCGCATTGAAAAAGGCATGGAAAATAGGTATCTGATCATACCTCATATTAGGATGATTCCACATGTTCTGATGCAATTGCCACAGGTTTGTCTTTGACAGGACTTTTTTACTAATACTTTGTGTTGTTTTGTTGTTGCACCACGTGGCTATCACATCCAGATTTACTGAAAGCAGTTTCTTCTCCTCTTGATTTACATTTAATAAGTGAGTTTACAGGTTTTGTAACTTCACTTTTATGAAGGCAATAACATCTGGCCATATTTTTTACTATTGTTGGCAGTGTCTAGGAATTTTGGAAGCAAACCTTTGTGTATGCATTTCTGTCTAACTTATACTTCTTGTACATAGATTCCCTTTCAGTTTGGAGGGAGGAATACTCTTCTAAAGCCTCAGGGCATCCGTGGCTCTGCCATACTCTTTACCTTTAAATTCTTTAAAAAGATGTTACTGAACAAACTAGAATTAGTCCAATTAGATGAAATACAAATGATACCTCCTAAGATATCATTATAACTATGATATATCATAACTAGACAATATATTTTAGACAGTAACAATAAGGTTATATAACTCAGTAAGTACAGTAAAAGGACAATGCTTGTTATGAAGAAGGTTTGAGAATGCAGTTCTTGGAATTAGTAAGGGTAAGCTGTCCCTTTATGGCCCAATGCAAGGCAAAAATCAAACATTTACATTCTCATGTAAATGTTCTTATTCTTTTGCATGACAAATATCTGGTGTCCTAAAGGTACACTTGCAAATAGCTGCCAGTGTGCCATATAAGATAAAAACTGAAGTTTACTCAAACAAACAAAGCAAGTAAGAAAGAATACTAAGGGAACAGACAAAATGAGACAAATTTCAAAACAACCTATATGAAAGGTTTATACTAACAGTATGCTAAAAGTACTGGAAAAACACACCTGCTTTCCCTGGATCTTGTAGAACAGATCAAGATAACTCCAAAGGATCCTAAAAAGGAATGACATTTTTTTTCTCTGGTGTAATGGATGAGATAGAAACAAAGGAAAGAGAAGAGGCTCGCAAGCCTGGAAGCATTCCTTCCTGGCAGGAGTCAGGGTGTCTGGGAGCCAGCAGTCAGGCAGAGGGCTTTTGCCTTAAAGGCCCTGGTTGGTGATCAGTGTGTCTTGGGAATTCAGAGCATAGCATTTCCTCTGTTCTCCTAGATAAGAAGCTCTTCTGTAAGGATTTCTACCTCCTGTGTATTTCCTACGTGGGAGATGTGATCTGAATGTCTGTACAAGAAATAAATGCAGTAGATCTCCACATGCACTGAATTCACAAGAAGAACTGGAACAAGTTTTTAAAGAAATCTAAGACAGTCTATAGATATTTTGTAGCTGGTTTGTTAACAAAGGCTTTTAGAACTTAGTACAAATGGTTTGATTTTGTTTGTAGGTGCTGTTTGGCACCAACATTTGGCTTATGACATCCCGGGCATATACATGACAACCAGTTAACTAATTTTTTTTTTTTTCCTTACACAGCTGTAACATATTTCAGTCCTCATTTTTAGTTTTTATTGACTGTTTTTAAAGGATGATCTAGTCCTGTGCTGATTCAGTTATCTGAACACACCTGGGTGTGGCCATGATGGATATATGAGTTTGCTTTCATCTGTTAATCAAGTGTTTCTCAACCCATCTTTGGTAGGAAAATCAAGACAGAACTCAGAGCAACAAACTATGGCAACTGTCATTTAGTAGCAAAATCAGAAAAAAAAAAAAAATCAGTGGTTAAAGACAGAGGTGTACAATACCAAAACATGCCAGAAATTCACAGTAAAACCTCAGTGAAGAACTTGGCTGTTCAGTCTGCTGAAAAGCGGGTTTATACTTTGCCTGAATGTCTTTTGGAAGAAATTTAAAAATTTATCTTTATTTCTTTGGACATTAATGGTCCTAGGGCACTGACTCAAGTATCTGTTTTCTCTTAGATTCTCAAAGTTCATGCAGATTACAGATAAGGGTGTACATTCCCTTGGTGTGTAGATTTATGGTAGGGGAAATACATAGACGATACATGGCATGGCTAGTGTTTTTGAAGCATTTTCTTTGTTTCTTTTTAGAAAGTACCCATTATTTTTAATGTCTGATTTTTCAGCACTCTTTTAGGTTAACATTCTTTAGAACAACCACAGTTAGACTGTTGGCATTGGTGTTGGAACCATAGGAACAAGAATGGAAGGTGCCTGCACTGAATGCCCTGAAGCAAGGAGATGAAACAATGAGGTTCTGTCAAAATTATTGCCTTACTGTTGATTTATATCATAAGTGCCCAGTTCTGGAGTAGTGTCAAGAAAAAGGTGTGCCCTTAGCTAACTTAATTTGATTTCAATATTAAAAATTACACCCATTGTGTATAATAAGCATGTAAATGTAAGACCACCTTAATATAATGAGTTAGGTAATTTTCTGGACATGTGTAGAAGTACTTTTGTTATATAAATTGTTTGTAACCAATCATGTATTTTGTTAACACTTTTTCCTTGATCCTGATGTGTATATAAGACCGTGTTTACATTTCAAGTGTGTGCTAGCTTTGTAGAGTTACCACCTAGTACCCATCTCTGCACAGACATGAAATAAATAAATATCTTGACCCTGTGTGTTATCGACTCTTCACACACTGGGTGAAGAACCCCATTTTGGGACAACAGTATCTATGCTGTAAGATCCTGTATAGCATAGATGAACAACTTTCAGCTATTGCTGAGGCAATTTTGGGGTTTTTTTGCTTGCCAAATGCTTCTACTTTCATTTTAGTTAGTTATTGGCAGACAGATCTGCTATCAACCTACCATCATCACTTTTGGCAGTAATCAAAGGCTTGCCAGTGCTTTAATACCAATGATTCCTGTATTTTAGAATTTACTGGATGGCAGCTGTCCTAAAGGATGTTCCAGAAATCTGCAAGTGAATTATTTTGGTTTACTGTCTTGGCCTAGTGTGGATGATGCTTACTATGCGGGAACTGGCAGATGTGTACAAGAAGGCGTAATTGAGCTTGCCAGTTTAGTGCTCTCAACTAGGTACAGATACAATTTGTCCATTTTTGCCATCCAGACTAGAAACCAGGCAGATAGCTAATGCCCTTAGTAACAGTGTATGTATGACAGAAGTGGGTGGCATTTAGGTAAACCTATTGCTCACCCCAACAACAGCGAATTTTTAGTATCAGTTTTCATCCCATGTGAAATGGAATCATCAGTGTCTTTGCAGTAGGATGGATTTACTGGATTTTTTTTTTTGTTGTTTTTAATTTAGGATGAGGAAAACTTTCCAACTCAAAGAGGAGATAAACATCTCTCTCAGAATGCCAAGAAAAAAAGATTATTTCCAGAATCTGATGTTATCAAGTTAATTTCCAGGCATGCTTGGGCTGAAAGTTTTCTCTTCTTATGTGCAATTTAACCTTGCAGTCCCTTCTGGCAAAGTGCTTACAAGTAGTTAGCATTTAAGTACATGTCCTCCAGCATATGTAACAGCTTCCAAAGCTGCTGAGCCAGTGGGGACAATCCAGGGGCCCCTTCCTTGCACACAAATGTCTGGTAGTACTGTGAACTGCATCACTATGAAAAATTATTTCGGCTGCAATGAGCCAATTCGTAACCATCTTGTTAGCGGTTTTGCTTCTACTTCTGTGTTGGCTAATCCTACACAGTTTGTACTGGGTGCTTAGATATCAGTCTACATAGCTTGGGCAGAGGTGAGGGAAGGGTATTAGCAGTGGTGTTTCCTACTATCAAATTCTATTGCTTAGATCTGCACTCTTATTTGGGCCCAATCTATCTGGAAATATGTTCAACTTTGGCAGATGGAAGCTGAAGCATTCTCAACTCTGGCACAGATACTTATTGTGGGAATTTCATCCAGGATCAAACACTCTTCAAAAACAGCGTGGGGAAAAATTGAAGAATTCTAGGCAATCAATAGGTCAAAAAGTTCCTGGGATACTGGGAATGGGAAGAACATTTTTTACTTATTACTAGGAGATGTAAAATTTATAACCAAATACACACTTGGTTTTGCATTTTAGCAGGCATGGGTGCTAGCACGGTAATTTAATATTGCAGTCACTTAAGCTTAAGTCTGAAGTTGATAACCAGAAATAAACACTACTGAGTTATAGGCAGACTCCTACAAAGCAAGCCATTTATGCAAATATGCATTCTATTATTTCTTTAAGAGCTACCGTGGTAGACAAGCTATACCCCCCAACATCCTCTACTTGAATTTTTCAGACAGCTGAAGTAAAAAGCTTTTCCCTACTTCTCAAAAGAATACAAAACTCAATCACTGAAATGTTCCAAGAGAAGTGAAATGCAGAAACAGCACAGTTATTTGGTATAAATTTATGTTGCTACTTTAAAATTAAGTAAGATTCATGCAAGAATGACTTGCACTAAATCATTATATTACCCAAGCATTATCATGTTTGCTGCTAAATTCAGGGAGAGAAAGAAAAGAAGGGGGGTGGGGGGGAGAGAAATCCTGCAAAACTACACCATAGAATTTATAAGCAAGTGTGTGTGTGTGTCCATGTGCATATATACGTGTGTTTGTGTATATATATATAAAATCCACAATTCTTTTGAGATCAGATAGAATAGCTGCCTCAGGAAAATGTAATTTTGTTTTGTGTGTAACATTTTTTTAGATGTTCTACACTAATAGAAAGCAGTTATTAAAGTGCTTGAAAAACAAAGTGATCACTGAGCTAGTCATAAACAGCTCTGCTGTCAAAAAGTTTGAAGATATCTCACTTGATTTAAGGATTAAACTCAAGATCTGATTTACATGCTAGCCCACAGTGGTTCATGAGACATGAACTAAAGTACAAGGACCAAAAGTTTGTCTTTAGAGAATTTAACGGATGTGTCAACTGGTGAAGGTCTGAAGTGACTGGAGGAAGGAAATAATCTATATCCTTGGGTCATAAAGTCATAGTAGTGCTCTTCTTCCTCTTGGGTGTATAAGAGTAATTTGGTACCTAATATTCTGGCCTGCAAATTTTCTGTCAACAGACATTAAAGGAACCAGTGGAAAAGTTCATAAACAACCTCTCTTCCACCAGCTGCAATGTGAGTTGGGTTACAGAATTTTTTTTCTTATAAACATGAATGGTGGTGGCTACAAAAACCTGGCAACTTTATGTCAGTTAGACCACTGCATTTAACAGATAAAGCATTTGCCTTCCTTTGCCCTGGATAACAGCTTTCAACAACTGGCTTTTCCAGTTGCGTATGCCATGTATTAGTATTGGGGATGGGGTAGTTAAAGATAGTTTCTGTTTCCCAAGATGATCTGTACCATCAGATTACAGAAACCCAGCTGCTGGCATTGATCATCATTCTGTCTTTTTGGCAAAAAAAGCTCTGAAAAAATGTCAACAATGATGCTTATCTTGAATAGATTTGCTATATGATTATATGCACCTATTTCTCTCAGGAATGTCTTCTGAGAAAAAGATTTTCTGTCATCTGTGGTTACTCGGTAAAATGGTCAGAGGGCTGTGTAAAGTTGGTTACAGATTACTCCATAGTAAGTGATACAAAGGTGCAGAATCCAATCAGTAAATGTCAAAACCTAAGGATCAGTTTGAAATGAGCTAAACAAAGTTAATTACCAACCTCATTAATTCAGGTGGTTTTAGGAGGATCATCTCCATGGCAATGCAGTTTGTGAATAATTAGTATGATAAAAAGATTTGATGGAAATGCAACGTTTTGACTACTTTGTATTGGCTGCGGTGGTGGCTGATGCTACTTTGTCGTTTCAAATTTATCTGTGGACCAACAGTCAAGTGATTAATAATTCTGTGTTAGATATTTGTCACTTTTATTTGATTCAAGCCCATTAAATAAAACCAGATAAGCAGCAGTTTCAAGGGAAAAGAAGGTAGTACAAAATTGTTTTGCCATGGCATACATTGAGTTTGCACTGTCGATATCATGACATGGAGAACAGAGATGCATATTGAGGAGTGGTGGGGTTGTGGTTGATATGAAATACTAGCTGAATAATTGGCATGTAGTTGATGAATCTTATGCGACAGTTTAGGATTTTCTAGTTACTTTGATAGCCTGTCTATTCCTTCGGTTACTGTCTGAAATCATACTTCAGGCCATGTCAAAAGCATGGGATACTCACCTTGTAAACTTGTGGTCTGGGGACAAAGCTTGCTGTCCTTTAACAAGAAATCCAGTTTTGATGGTCCATCTGTGGAGACTGATGGAGTGTCTATCTGTCATTCTGCGACCTTCTATCTTCCATCTGAATGACAGCCCATTGTTCATCCTCTCTGCTAGATTCATTCCCAAGGGAAAACCCTGGCAAACCCACACCCACATGATCTGGAGCAAAAGAAGCAGGAAAGAATGGGGACAGAGCAGTAGACCTAAGAGTCTCATCCCATGACTTGATAATGTTAGGAAAAAAAAGAAAAAGTCTTAAATGTGGTTCTGTGGCCAAAACGATACTTCTCCTCCTCCATACCATCTGCAACATCTCAGATTCAGGCTGTTTTGAGTTACAGAAATCTGAATTAACTATCTCAGTAGTTGTTTTGAGCCCTTTAAATTGTGACAAAATTTCTCACTTTGGCAGACAAAAATGATAAAAAGAAGCACAAAAAGTTGGCTTTCAAGATGTCAGAGAAAGGGAGCAAATACTCTGCTAGAAATTTAGTTGGTTGAAGTAGAAGTAGTAAATTCACTGGAGTAGTGAATGTTTTTGTAGGGATTTTGTCTTACAGCCCATGTATTTGACTCATTCAATTCTGGCTAGTAAAAGTAAACAAGAGGTTACTAAGGCTTTTGCCCAAATGTGGGATAATATTTATTTAAAGTAAAGTAATCTCTTGTGTGAACTATCAGCAGTATGCATGCATTTTCATGTTAAAAGAAAAAAAAAAAAAGTCATAATGTGGCTTACCTTACTTCCAATGAGGGCTAGATTTCCTTGCACTTACCATGAAGTAAGACCATTGTGTTGTAGTCTGGTGTGCTCCTTAATGCTACACATTTTAATGCATTTAATCTAATTTTTTTTTTTCTTTTAAATTATTGACAGATGTTTAAGCTGGCTGGCCTGAGTGTGTCTTCTCTTTGGGTGTTGCAGTACTGCCTGGGGCTGCGAGGGCTGGTTACGGCCTTGGGGAACCCTCTCTCTCTCTCTTTCCCTCCACATCACACTGCCAAAGCTCCCATAAACACAGATGCAGAGCTGAATGCTTGTCGTTACCTTTTTGTGTATATATATATATATATATATGCACAGACACACAAGAAGTGAGACATACTTCAAACTTGGTGAAACCATGGGTCATACTGTGGAATTTCTCCTTGAAAAATACTTCTTTGCTGAAAAATCCTATAAAAATAAGGGGTTTTTAAGCTTCAATTTGCCCAGTTCCAGTCTCAGTGATTACCTTGTGCTGGTAAAATATTTCATACAATTATCAAAGGACCAGCATACAGCCCAAGAACCTTGTACAGTCCTCCTGTACTACTAAAAGTGCATAAAGTCATGACTAGTCAGATAATAGAACACACATTTAGTTTGGGGCCATATGTTGCAGAGATTTGAACGTAACAAGGAGATTGTGTTTTAAACAAAATGTGGGTGCCCATGATGGTAGCTAACATGAGCCAAGTAGAGCATTAATGAACAGAATTGATTTTTGTAATGGCACTGGTACCAAGCACTGATGATAACTTGAAATTAAAGGTTGTTTTCCCACTATTGAGTGTTAAAAGGTGCTTTTATAGCTTTATGTAGGCAATGGTAGCCTTTAAAATTTCTAATAGGTCCTGTTAAAGATGTATTGAGAAGCAGAGAAACTTTCTATCCAAGCAGCAGTAACTATTAGGCCTAGACTGTAGTCGAGGAAGGAAAAAAACCTATGAAATTTTTCTCTAAGAAACATTGAGTTAGAAAACCCATTATCTAAAAAGAAGGACCAAGGAAAAGATACTAGTTTGATATAGGGCCCTCTATAATCCTCTGTAAATTGGACTTCTGTGTATAATGATCAGTGGTAAATAAAGGGAAATGAAGCATGGATAATATTGTTTCTTTTACTAAAGTAACATCTTAAAAATTTAAGTGCTCTCTATGATACTCGGAGTGTTTGCATGAAAAGGTAACTAGCAAATAGGTAGGTAGAGGCAAAATCTGAATGTCGTATGCCATAGTTGACACCAGAATGGTACAAATGACTAAGCAGTAGTCTGATGTATTCCAAATTTCTTTATAAACATGGTAAACCATCTCTAGTTTCCCCGCTAGATGAAACAATATGCTACTAGCCTAATTAATCACTCTAATATAAGAGAATAACTTTATTCACATCTGGTTCAGCTGCCAAAAATGTAACTGGTAAATGCTGCAGATCTTCTGACTACTGAGAAAATATTCTGCCTGTTAACAGGAGGATCTGATTCATTTCAGCCTCTGCAAAAGATTTACACTTTCTGAATACGGGAAACACGACAACCTCATTCTGTGTCTAGAAGACTTTAAACAACAGCTAAAATATTAGGTTAAGCAGTTTAACTAGGAACATGCTAATTACCAAATGTATGCCATGTGAAAATATAAAGTCACTTTTTATGGAAGAGAAGACTATTAGTAGCTTCAGTTGAACACCTACAGGGTACTCAGTGAAAATCACAGCTGGAGATCTTGATCACATTTCTGTTGGTCTATTCCTTTCCTCTTGCCACCATCTATGTTATACTGTCATACAGATTAGCTCCAACAAATTAGTGTTAAGGCTCCAAATTCATGTTTGTGTGTACGCATGTGTGTACATGTGGTTTAGGTACCCAATGGACTGCACTGTTAAAATGACAGTCATTGAGCTGTGAAACTGAAGCACAGCATGGAAGACAGAGGCCAAGATGCTGTAACTCTTGACATATTTTCATCTGTGATAGTAAATACGTGTACAAGTAAATATATATTGCACAGATATAGCAAGTATAGCACTTTTTCAGTAGTATATGCTACAGCCAGTGCTTAAACACCCAGTTGCTGAATCAACAGAATCAGAACGTGTCTCTGAACATCTCACTGGCAAGGTACTCTTGCCAGTGGAAGAGTTGGATCCTGAAGGTCAGTTCTCTCTCCCTCTTTCTGTTTTAGTAAAGATTTTCGTACTCCAGGGTGTTAATCACTGATTTTTTTTTTTTTCAGCAGGCTTAACGCTTCTCTTGTTCATACCACTCAAGTGTGTTTGATGTTTTCTTGGGGGAGCTAGGCATTCATTGCTGAAGTAAGCATTATTTCAGAGGCTTATGATGAAAAGTGACTGTTTGTGCGTAAGCTGCATTTGACATCACTGTACAGTGTTAGGCAATGTGGCATTGTGCGAAACTACCAATTCAGAGCAGTGAAACACCTGCTTCCTCCCGAGTATTTTTACCCTTGTTGCCAGGTTATTTTTCTATTTCTCTCACACTTTCGGTTGCTGTTTGCTCTAATTATTGTCCACTTAATGGAGGCAAAGGCAGCACAGGCCTTGTGACTGCAGGTTGTACTCAGATGGGCAGCCACATGCTTTGGCATCACTAGCCTTGCTCACTGGCGCATGATTTCAGCCTGCAGGAGCTCTCATGGGGTTCCATATACTGTATTAGACATGGAGCTCCTTGATAAACCAGAGTGCCGACGCAGACTTTCACTTGTGTTCGGAGATTGAGTTACCACACTGACACACAATATGGTGATATCGGCTGGCTGGGTAGAAGCAGCCAAGAAGGAAAGTTGAAAGACTATTTTAACATTCGTATCTCCCATCCCACACTCCTCCAAAATGTTGGGTAGAGAGCCAAAGTGTTGGAAAAATAATCTCTACAGTAGCTGAGGTACAAACCTTTGCGTTTAGCAAAAATAATACCTTCCTGTCCAACATTCTGACCTGTAGTGAAATAAAGAATTATTTGCATCGGTACAAATATTTGGCAGGGTACAAGATGTCTCTAACACTAAAAAAAAAATCCATCAAATTGAATTCTTAAGGACGAAATGGCTTGATGAGATCAGCATCATACATGGTAAGCAAAAATAAACTAAGTGCCTGTAGCATCAGCAATATAGATATTGTGTAAGAGAAATCCCAGAAATATAACAGTATCGATTATAATTGATTTAATTATATTAATTAGATCATAATATATATAATACATTAATATATTGATATTAATACATTGTACCACAATAACATATTTATATTCATAATTTTTTAATATCAAGATAAAAATACATTAATTACAATCTGTAATACAGGAAAACATCTGAAAGTGAAACATGCAAAAAAGCTTTTCTTGAATCTAGAAACAGTAAAGAAAACTGGAATATATTAATCTCATAATCATGCTATTTTCCACCTATTATATTCTCCATAATGACTGTGAACAGCTCTTATAATATTCCAGAGTTCAGAAGCAAGTCTAAGTAGACTGGATTTCTCCATCATCGTTTTGTGGTTCATTAGATCTTTATATGCTATAGTAGCCAATGAGGAAGCATTGGGAACTCTTCCAGGAGTTATATTCGTGCTTCATTAGTTTTAAGGCCATCTTTCAGTCTCATGCTTACTTGTAAAAAAAAATCCTTATCTCTCTGGAGTAATGAAAGAAAAACCCTCTCATCTTCACAAGCTTGTACTTTCTTCCAATAGTATATTCTCTTCTCAGGTGAAAGTTACAGAAAATTGTGGCTGCTTAGAATTCTACATGTCCAGGTTATGGCCTTAAATATAATGGGCATTCATGTAATTGAGAAGTCATTATGAAACTATCAAAGACAAACTTATGTCCAGAAACATGAGTGGCATTATAAAAGTCACTATTCTTGAAATACAGATAATGATATTACAACTTCCTGAGAAAAAATTCAGATTTGAGAAAATTATTGTCTGTGAGCAGTATACACATGTCCTGGTTTTGGTTAGGATAGAATTCCTTTTCTTCTTTGTAGCTGGTACAGTGTGTTTTGGATTTCATGTGAGAATGATGTTGATAACACACTGCTGGTTTCAGTTGTTGTTAAGTAGCGCTTATCCTGAGTTAAGGATTTTTTCAGTTTCCCATGCTCTGCCAGCAAGCAGGTGTACAAGAAGCTGGGAGGGAGCATGGCCAGGACAGCTGACCCAAACTAGCCAAAGGGATATTCCATACCATAGAACATCATGCCCAGTATATAAAGTTGGGGGAGTTGGCCGGGAGGGGCGGATTGCTGCTCGGCCATCAGTCAGCAAGCAATTGCATTGTGCATCACTTATCTTTTCTTGGGGTTGGTTTTATTTTATTTTATTCCTTTTCATTACTATTATTTTATTATTATTGTTAGCATTACATTTTATTTTAATTAGTTATTAAATCATTCTTATCTCAACCCACAAGTTTTACTTTTTTTTTTGATTCTCCTCCCCATCCCACTGGGAGAGGGAAGGAGTGAGCAAGTGGCTGCGTGCTGCCTAACTGCTGGCTGGGGTTAAACCACGACAACGTATTAGAAAGGCAATGAATGGCTCTTCTTCAGTAAGCCACCACCTTCAATGTCACAGCCTGTAACTATCTGTTCATAACTAAAAATAGTGTGCAATCAGCTGTCTATGACAAAATGAAATAGCTATCTGCAGTGGCTGATTATATGTTTCAAACATCTGATAGGGCTTACAATTAAGACCATATACAGTTAATTTTGTGTCCATTCAGGTTTTGGGGTTTTTTTTAATGAACTTGTTTGCATGGTCATCACTCACTATCATTTTTTTCAGTGGCTTTGTGCAATGGAGGTTTATACACAGTGGCAGAGTTTTAAGTTCTTGATTAATGAAAAATGTTGGAATGAAATATAAACACATAAAACATAATTTCATAGCAACAATTACTTTCAGAAACTGGAAAAGCCATTTTCCATAAAGTGGTAAAGACAGTTCATTTTCTGGAACAGAGGAAAATAAAATTTTGTTTGTATTTCTTAATTGTATAATAAAATACAACATGGGTTCAAAGAAAAGGTCTTGTAAAACTCTGGTAAAACTTCTGGTTTGCTTTGTATAAAATTGGTCAAGCAAGTTCTGGGAAGATTGGTTTAAAAACTGGACAAATGGAGAGAAGAACTGCAGGATAATAAGGGAAATGGCAAACTTTTCATGACACAAGACATAAATACTTCCAGCAGTTTCTTTTGGCATAATAAAGGTGAAAAAAATGACATGATTAATCTTTGTATAGTGGACTCCAATTTTCAGGTAATGGAAAAAAACCTAGTAAACTGGATTGCACAGGCATGCACTGAATAGAGAAGTAAGTATCTCCACACAGGATCATCTAAAGTCCAGCAGATTTATTAGTTTGGCTCAAAACTGGCTCTGCCAAGCTGGGGTTAACTCCTGGGAATTCACTTAGCCCCAGGTTGTCCTGCTCACTGTGTCTGGGGGCATCTCTGGCCCAAAGCACTAATTAGCTCAGGCTGTGTTCCCAAGAAGGTGGTTGTGTTACTTCATGTGTCAAGTTGGTTCCGGATGCAGAGCAGTCACCTGTGAGTAGCTGGATAGGTCTTAGAACAAACTCTGGGTCTGAGTCTCTCAGGGTCTAAATAAACACTGTTTTTTCCCAACTCTGAAGTATTTGACAAGTCAAGTACTATTTGTTAAAAATCAGTTTGAACAGGAAATAACCATTCTGAGGCCCTCTTTCCCCAGGTCTTTTTCATATGTTTTGGTACAAGAAAACCTGGACTAACAATTCCTTTTATTCTAGTGATAATTTTGAAGAAAACAGGCAGCAAATGTGAAGGCTTTTAGCTATTGAGTTCTCCACTGTCAGAGTAAAAACTGGGAAGAACAGCAATTACACCAAGTCATTCCTAGCATTTTGTTGCCCCTAAAATTCACCTGTCTTATTTTTGCAAGCATAGTTGTTCTAAGTGGTTTTATCTCTATGAAAAATATAATTTTTATATTTTTGCTGATGGTTACTCAAATTAAAAATGACACAGTGCTGAAATACTTAAATGAAGGGATTCAGTGTTTTGACACTTGCCTTGCTGTCTATTCTATCAAATAAGAGAAATATAATCCCAATTATTAGGCAGATTTTTTTCTGCCTGGGTGGTACACTTTTCTCATAGCTACTCATGTCAGAAATATGTCATGATGATTTGAGTATAACTGGTAACTGTTGTTTCCATTTTGTATAACATATTTGGCTCTGAAACTGTGATGTAACAATTTCAGAAAGATGCTTTCTTCATTAGGTCAATTACGTGAACATGTAAGAACCCTCATGGATACCAAGAGGTCGTGTATCACAAAGTACTGTAAATTCATCTTTGCATCCACACAGTGAAGATAATTCTGGTGGCAGATCAGAATAACTTTGTTCTGATATTTTGCCTCTCAAATACATGAAAAATTTTCCTCTTCACTGCAGTTCATCTCTTTTGACTGAGTTTGACTTGAAAAATTATAAAAAACAACACACAGCCCCCCCAACTTTTCACAGGAGTAGTTAGTATATAGTATAATAGGCTTCTGCTTCCTTTGATATGGGCTTTGTCTCTCATTGCCACTGTACAGTGTTATAAACCTTATTCATTCATAGATTTTTTGGCTATTCTGTCAGGGAATGTTTTTCTGATGGTACCACATTATTGCTCATTTGAATCCCCTTGTGCTCCTGCTGATGGCTGTGACACACCTACTGAATGCACTTTAACTGGTTCAGGCTCTTTGCACGGGGATCTCCAAACCTCGGAAGCCACAGTATGGGATGGTACTAGTTCCCAGCTCTGAAATTATCCTGAATCTGTCTTTTAAAATTATGGTACAGTTATTACTAAAGTGAAATAAGAAAAGAGGCAAGGATTTGGAATTGGATCTTGAACGTATTTTCATTACTGATGTCAGAAAACTTACTACACTGAGAAGTGTGGAAAGGCATTGAAGATTAAGTATTGTAAGATTCAAGATGACACAGGTCAGGTAACGCCTGTGTCTATAAAAATAGCAGGTGGGTAACACATGCAAGTCAAAAGGTAAATTTCTGTGCATCTTCTAGGTGCGTAGATGACTTTTCTTGAAGAGAAATTGCATTTCTGTCTTCTGGATAAATTCACAGAAGTTTGTGAAGGTTTATATAGCATGTGACTTTGCAAAACTGTTGGCCAAATATGAGCTACCTGAAGATAAATTGGGAAATGATTTTTCCTTGGTGTAGAGCCAGACCAATACCCCTGTTCAACTAGAGCTCGTTCTAGGTAAGACCAATCTCTACACGATGTCCTGAGAGAGGAAGCTTTGAGTATTATGGTGCAAAGTCAGCCTGAATCCATCTGCCTTTCGGGAGACCCTATATAACTCTGTGTGTATCAAATTCTAGGAGCAATCTGCATGGAGGCACAGAGAGGATTACAGTGACAGCTAGAAAGTAGTGTCACTGACCGCTCCAGAATAAAGCAAAAAGGAAGCTGTAGCATCACCAGGACAGGGACAGAAGGAGGTGATCATGAAGGCAAATCCATGTCTAGGCTCCGTGTTGTGATCTGCAACGCTGCATGTTTATTACCCGAACGAAGTATGGCTTAAGTGATGAGTGAGTCCTTCCAGAGCACTGGAAAAAAACTTGTGCAAAGAATCCCCTGTGGCTTCGCATCTCAGGCTCATGAAGGAAATTATCTCCACTTGACCAGAATTGCATGGCATCAGCATCTCCCTTGCTCTCCACAGTTGGAGCCCCATGTCCTAGGTGGCACTAGGAGTAGCTCCAGCTCTGCCTGAGCATGCACAAGAGGAAACATTTGGCTATGAAGCTAAGCATTTGCCTGAGGACAAAATACATTCAGGTTAGATTGTAGAGTTTCTGCATAGTTGCATCTGTAGCCTAGACATGTGACACTTGCAGGTTGTGCGTGCGTGCGTGTGTGTGTGTGTGTGTGTTAACTCTCATACATCTGTCAGATGCTGTGAATCCCTGCATTGATGGGCCTTAAAAGTTTGTATGCATACTGGACAGCAAGGGACCTCCTGGGAATGTCCATAATCTAAATCCCCAGCTATTGAATACAGCCATGGTATATTCTCTTTTTTATAAACCACGTTAAGTTTATTCTAAACTAGTTTGATTTTGTTTGTCCTTAGCAAGTTACATGCATTTCCTTGCTTGTGCTTCAGCTACTCTTACGGGGCAACCCCAGAGACTTAATTTCTTCTCTTAATTTCCAGTTTGAATTTACCCATAAACAATTCATATATTCTCCTTCTCCAGCCTCATCCTTCAATTGAAATAGCTCTTCTTTTTCTGTGTGGACTACTTGAGTTTCAGTTCACTATCCGTACATTTTGTTTGATAGTCATAGTGTCATTTACAATAGAGGTAGCTGAAGCTTTGAGACAGCTCACTTCCTTTTCCATGATACACTTCAGGACAGCGTATGTAGTTCTTAGTGTTTGTCTTGCTAGGCTAGACAAACCAAGCTTTCATCATCCTGGTATCCTTTCTCTGTCTTAATTCATCTTTCTAGCCACGAGAGGTGTACATTTTATTCCACCTAAGGTTTCACCAGATCTCTGTCAATAAAACTTAATTTTGCTGAAAGCACCTGTAAGAATAAATCCAAAAGTGCCATTTGATTTGTCTTTAAACAAACACACATACTCCCGGTTTTCGCTTCAAGGGAGAAGACAACACTTCATTTCACTTTGACAGGAAGTCCTCTTACTTGTTTTGCTGTTTTCTGTCGAGCAGCTGACACTTAACACTGATAGTTTAGATAGCCGTAATTCTGGCAAATATTTATTTTCTCAGTGAGATGGGTTGTATTTGGCAGTCCTATTCATGGCCTGCTGTTGAGTATAGAATGCAATTGCTTACTTCCCTATGCTTGTCAAACAATAAATGATCATTTAAGAGAGTGCTTTGAGAGACTATCATAGGCGTGAAACATGTTCTGTAAAACAATGCATTTTCTACTTCATATTATGGGAGTAATTCCAGCTACGTACTGTTTGAATATCATCATCAGCATTATGCAGAGTAAATATATACCAAACTCAAAACTGGTATCAGAATTAGTTGTTATACTGCTTGACTCCTCAAACCTCAAGGTGCTGCCCTTATTACTAAGCTTCCCACAGTGAGGTTGATGCTCTGGAGCCTCGTAACAACCGGGCACTTGCAGTTGTGTTCATGATGCCAGGCCAGCTCAAAGTTTCTCATCCGTACAGGCAGAATTCAAGGCTAAGTATCAGCCTCTTCAAATTCTCTGTGTGCAATGGCTTCAGACCAGGCTGAAGTTTTTCTTTGCCTTCTCTCAGACATTCTCTCCTTCCTACGACAGATTTTATCCCTCCTTTTTGCCTCAGCTCCCACTTCTGCATTCATCATTAATGTCAGGAAGTAGTAGTATCTCAGAAAGAATAAAAAATGTACCCTATATGAGGGGTAATTGACACTCCAGTCTGCTTCCCATGCCAAGACAATGCTACTGCTCTTTTTCAGGACTTCAGCCTACTTTTTAAGACTATGCTGGAACATTCCTGGTTGTGTTCTCATTCTCTGAGCAGTGTCTTCCTGATTTTTGTAGATACCTTATTTTTTTCCAGTAAGTATACAGTCCTCTTTAGCAAATGACATTTATAGTATTATATGCAGACTGTTATATAGCCTTATAAGCAAAATTTGCCAAATTTGTAACAGTTAAAGGCATTCACATTCAACATCCTTGAAGTTTAGGCTCCTCTGGAGCTACTTTTGCTCACATACTGGTTTACTTATAGAGTCAGCATTTATGTTGAATAAATCATGCAGGTTTACCCCACCTTTTGTCTTCAGAAAATGATTTAATGTAAAATGTAGTTCAAAGTGAATGCAAGGTGCCTCTGGTTTTCTCTTTAGATGTTTTATTTTCTTATTTTCAAAGAGTGTGAGTAAGCTTTTTATACTGAAGTAAAAAATTAGGAATGTAAATTTGACTACGTGCTGCATATAGAACAGCAAAATAACACTTGCTAATTTCTCACACGTTGGGAGATTTTGTACAGTTTCCCACTACTCTCAAGTTGCAAGTCATTTCCATTACGAATAATGGACTGAAACCACACTAAGCAAGAGTCGCTCAGAATAGAGGCCCTGCAAAATCCTGCGGTGCAAATGAAATTAATTAGCTCTTGTCACTACTGTGTTATGCAAGGTGAAGACGCAGTAGAAGAGTGGACTGTAAGAGGGAAGGGATTTTTTCTTCACAGGCAAAGCATTATGCTCCTTTGACCATAGATGAGACTTTCTGTATTGACGAGGTTTAATTCAGATCTTTAGGTAGTGGAAGTTTTTCTTTAATTTAACGTGAGACATTTTAAATCACTTCCCAGAAAACAACCATGGTACAGTAATTACATAGATGAGTGAAAAGACTGTTGCTTCCCCTGTAATTGAATCAATATAGTCTTTATCAATTTCCATGCTTCTTATCTGTTTTCTTTTTAAAGCTCCAAAAGAGAGGATCATATTTTTTAAAAATGTGGCTTTGTTATGCATATTTTAATTTACAAATATACTATCTTAAGTTGTTCCCTGTGGTCTCATCTATTTGTGCAAATACACTGAAAGCAACAAGGAGTTTGCTGCTGTAGATTTTATTGTTTATGTTTACAAGAAATAAGGTGACAAAAAAGCTTCAAACAAACAAAAGTGCAAATACTTTTTGGGAAGAATGTTGTTCACATGCAATTACATGCCAATTCCTTTTGAAAAGATGTCTTTAATGTGATGTTAATTTTCAGCATCAATCGTTTCTGAGCCTGTTTAATAGATATGTGTTCCACTTGAAAAAAATAGAAAAGTGGCCAGTTAGAGTAGAATGTTATCAGATTTTTTCTTGGGTTTCTTCACTAGATGAGAAATAGCCTAATATCCATGTTTAATGAATGATTGACCTAAGTTTTTTCAAAATAGGAATTTCATGCTGAGCATTTACTGACTAATATAAACCCCTCACCCTTTTACTGAATGTATGGCACAACCATTTGGAATCCAAGGTGATTTAGATTTGCCGCCCAGCTTCTCATATCCACAGCTTGTGATAATTCTGGTTTATTCAGGTGCATCTAGATAGTGTCTGGCAAAGTGAGCAATGTGTGCAGCACATAAGGTGTCTCGACACAGTAAGTACAGTTCTGTTTTCTGGAGCAACCCTGGGTGAACTTTAGCAGGTCTGTGGTGACAGAGGGACCGCTGGGCTATCTGAACCCCTGTGACAGTGGGACTGCTGACATTTCCCATCACCCAAACCTCCTTTCTTCAAGGTTTATGGCTTCAGTTATTCAGAGATTTTGATACGAAATGCAAAGCATTAGGAAAGTTGCTTATGCCTAGTCTAAGGGCTGTTTCATCAGCCCACCTTGTCAAAAAAGCCGTCTCTGCATAAAAAGCCAAAAGGAACAATTCAGTGTCTGGATAGTTTCCAAAAGGATCCTTTCTTGTAAATGAAAGAATCTGGTTCACAAATAATGGTAGTGAAACCAGAAATTAAATGAGTTTAAGATTCAGGAAACAGATTCACCAGCTCAGACACTCCACAGCCTGAAAATAGCCTTGATAATTTTGTAATGAAGGATTTGTTAATTTGTTAAACATCTGGTGTTTCTTTTTAATATTAGTGCTTATGTTGTATACTGTGGTATCTCAATGCTGTTTTTGACAAAACGTGGGTGGTGCAAATTAATACTAACATCAGAAGTTAATAACAATTTAGTTAGAAAGTAGAGAAAGAAATTAATGTCAACAATAGGATAGCTAATGTTTAGTGTTCAAAATAAAAAAATATTTAGTTTGGGTTGGAATCGGGTTTTGACCTGTTCTTTTATTTTTTAAAAACAACTGTTTTCCATTCGCCAGTTTTGCACAAAAGAAAAAAGACATTCTGTGATGAAACATAGAAAATCTTCCATGTTATTATTAGAATTTATAGTACATTAAAGGGAAGATGTTCTAATGAAAATCCTCTATTTGCTTTGAAGCTGGCGTTCAAACTGATGCTGGAAATGGATGGCAATAAACAGTGAAAACTTATCACTTTATCACTTTATTCATGAAAGAATTAATTTATCTTAGCAATTAGTCATTTCAGGGGGCAGCAGTAGCTCCTATTTCTTAGGCTAGTTTTATTTAAATATAAATTGGTTGGAGGGAGATAAGGTTTTTTTCTCGACACTATTATATCCCTCATCCATAGGCAACATACAGAACAAACATAGGAATTTGTTTTTTTCTTTCTTTCTGAGCAGACTTGGGAATTGGTGCAGGGTTTTTGGCATCAAAATGCCCATTTCCTGCTGCAAATACATTGAAAACTGCTGTGGGTTGACCCCAGCCAACAGCTAAGCACCCACACAGCTGCTCGCTCACTCCTTCCACCCCAACAGAAGGTGGGGAGGGAATAGGAAGAGCAAAAGCAAGAAAACTCATGGGTCAAAATACAGTCAGTTTAATAAGTGAAGGAAAGAAAAAACACAAGTGATGCAAAGGCAATCAGTCATCACCTCCCACAAGCAGACTGATGCCCAGCCACTCTTTGAGCAGTGGCCGGCCACCTTGGAAGCCAAGCCCCTCTACTTGTACTACCTTCTTCCTTTACCCCAATTTTTTATTGCTGAACGTGACATTATATAGCACAGAATATCCCTTTGGCCAGTTCGAGTCAGCTGTCCCAGCTGCGTCCCCTCCCATCTCTGCTCACCCCAATCCCACTTGCTTCATGGCGGGCAGAGTGGGAAAAAAAGTCTTTTTGCTGTGCAAGCACTGCTCAGGAATAGCCAAAACACTGGTGTGTTATCAACACTGTCTTAGCCACAAATCCAAAACACAGCACCATACCAGCTGCTATGAAGAAAGTTAACTCCATCCCAGCCAAACCCAGTATAAACACTGAACTCTTAATTTTAAGAATAAGAAGGTGCGTGAAATGTGTCACTAGTCTTTGAAATAGTTGCAGAATATTAGAACTAGTTGATTTAAATTAGCAGAGGATCTGGTCCTGGATATCTTACGTATTAGTTGAAGATCAAAAGTCAATCCAAGATCACCTTGTACAAATAGCAATAGGATATGATTAATTAGCAGAATTAGACTTCTTGCACAGGTAACAAACATATATGTAGTTTGGTAGTCTGTAACAAGACTGATCACTAATTCATGAAAATCAGAAAAAAAATTCCATAAAGACTGATTATTCTACAGTCATATAGAAAAAAGTTTCTTACACCTTCCTAACGTGAATGTGGTGCTGGTCACTAGCTGAGTTTAAAAGGACTGTGCTCTGAAGTTTCATGGTAGTTGTTGTACTACCATACCTGAATTTTTAAAACTAAAATATTGTTATAAATGAACAAACATCTCTTGAGTTTAGATGTAAATTAATGAGAAGTCATTTATTTTGATATCGTATTACATAAAGGGGCAAGAGAATATTTCTACCAAGCCTGCAAGGCAGCATACTAATTGAGGACTGGATATGAAGTGCTGTATATTGCTTGTACGCTAAAAGATCAGCTGTACATTTTTCAAATGAAACATGTGAAGTAAACTGGCACTTCTGACATTAATCTTTTTTCCTCATCATGCACCTCATAGAACAGAGGAACCTAAGTGTGCTAGTAGCAAAGTTTGGCAAAAAGGACACAGAGAAATGTAAGCAATGAAGTCTGGAACTGCGAATCAAAACTCCTCTCTCCTTCTCATACCACTTAAACTCTCACTCTATAAATGCCTACCTTTTTTACTTTTAAGGTCGTAGGCTACCAAGAATATCACCCCACTCAAAATCGTTTGCCTTAATTCCAGCAAAGATCCATATAGTAGGCACTCTTGCTTGCGCGTTGATACCGGTCACCCTTTTCAACACAAACACCGTGAGTGGAGAATTGTCTAAGTGGGAAGGAGGGCCTGGGGTTCAAGCCTTGCCTCCAGCTACAGCAATTCAAACTTGCTTTCCAACACACTCAGAGGGCACATTGGGCTGAAATACTTCCCAGAGCTGGATTTGAAATACAGCAATTCTATAGTCTCTTGATGAGGGAGATTGAAATCCCAGGTTTTGACTTCTGCTGCTAGTGCTGCCTTATGTGTTATCAGAGACAGGGATAAAATGTGTGCTTGGGGCCTGGCACCAGGGTTGTGTGGATTATAACAGTTTGGTAATCAGGTAACTCACATCATCACTTGTTTTACTTCTAAATCTCTCCTGTTTTGGTTTAGAAACAATCATATTATAGATCTGTTGTGTTTTATTTTTAAGTTTTCCATCCAAGACTTAGTTTCATTATAGGTCAGTTTTAGATCAACAATATAACT
The DNA here is from genome assembly GCA_013401275.1 of Pandion haliaetus. Classification (NCBI taxonomy): domain Eukaryota; kingdom Metazoa; phylum Chordata; class Aves; order Accipitriformes; family Pandionidae; genus Pandion; species Pandion haliaetus. The sequence continues at coordinate 57,346 of VYZV01041031.1, read as the reverse complement.
CTATCAGCTGACAGCAGGAATTTCTTGTGATGAGTCCATGTTCTGCCCAGGCTGCACAACAGGCATCCTAGCCCTGTTTGGATTCAAACCAGAACTCTCATGCTGGAGTTCCTTCTCAAGTGGCTTTTGAAGACCGGTTTGAACTGTGTCCTCAGGTACTTATTTCAAGCATGCAAATGTACAGCAAAAAAAAGCATGCAGGTTCCATCTTTGCCTGTGCATCTTAAGTTCTCCCTCTGCTCAGTATCCAAACAAGAAGCTCTCATCTTCTTGGGCTATTATATGCTACGTGTTAAACATGGAAATGTATTCTTAGCAGCCTTTACTGGACATCTGTAGCACAGTTTTACTTTTATGTCTTGATAGAAGGCAAATGAGGTTGACTAAAAGTATATTAGTGCATACATAATTCTTGTTTTCTTTTATATCTTTGCGCATTGTTTGGATTCTGTTGAGAGTTTTCTGCAAAAGGACTACTGTGGTATGAGATGTTACCCAAGGTAAATACAGATTTGAGAAAATGCTTTAATGTTGGAATTTGGTTTATCTGAAAAGTTCCCACACAGTTTACCACAGTTTTTTTTAATGACTGTAGAAGCCTCCCACTCTTTATAAAGCGTTTGTTACATTAATTAGGGGGTCTGTTAGACAACTAATTTCCTCCATAAAAGCTGCTAGGAGACGATGAGCATGGGAGTGGTATGATATGAAGAAGCACACTCATATCTAAAACTATAAACAGGGTGTTACGGGTTTGTGTGGCGCGGTTTTCCTTGGTGGCAGGGGAGGGGGGCTGCAGAGGCGGCCCCTTTAAGAAGCTGCTGGAAAATTCCCGGGCGCCAAAATGTCAGACCCGCCTCTGGGAGGGGAGTGACGGTGGTAGCGCCTCTGGGAGAACATATTTAAGAAGGGGAACCGGTAGTGTGGGGGTTGGGAAACGTGAGAGGAACATCTCTGCCGATACTGGAGTCAGTGAAGAAGGAGGGGGAGGAGGAGGCACCTGAGGAGGCTGATGGCCCTGCAGCCCATGGGGGTGAACGGTGGAGCAGAGGCTCCCCAAGATGGCCGTAACTCCATGGTAAAAACCGCGCTGGAGCAGTGTGTGACTGGAGAGCAGCCCGCGGAAAGGACCCGCGCCAGGGAAGTTCGGGAAGAACTGAAGCCCGCGGAAAGGACCCGCGCCAGGGAAGTTTGTGAGGAACTGCAGCCCGCGGAAAGGAACCACGTTGGAGAAGTTGGTGAAGGACTGTCTCCCGTGGGAGGGACCCCATGGTGGAGCAGGGGACGAGTGAGGAATCTTCCCCCTGAGGAGGAAGGAGCGGCAGAGACAAGGTGTGGCGAGCTGACCGAACCCTCATTCCCTGTTCTCCTGCGCCGCCGGGGGAAGGAGGTAGAAAGCACCGGGAATGGAACTGAGCCAGGAAGGCGGGAGGGGTGGGGGGAGGTGTTCTGAGGTTTGGTTTCCCTTCCTAATACCCTTGTGTTTTGTTTTTGATTTGATTGGTAGTAAATGAAATGGATTTTGTTTCTTCCCCAAGCTGAGCCTGTCTTTTGCCCGTGACCATAAGTGGGGAGTGATCCCTCCCAGTCCTTGTCTCGACCCACGAGCCTGCCCTTGTATTTTCTCCTCATCCCAACGTGGCCAGGGGTGGGGGTGGGGGGTGAGCGAGAGGCTTCGTGGTGCTTTGTTACCGGCTGGGCTGAAACCACGACACAGGGGCTATTAGTTACTTAAAATAAAAGTAAGTTTTGGTGCTTTGTAGATTTATATATGTTGTTTTCTCAACATTCAGGTCCATCTATTGTTGGGAAAGAAATATGAAACTTCCATGATACGACTGTCGCACCCCTTCTCTATTACCATGTGAAGTGCCTAACCCTATTGTCAGCTATACTGGCCACCAAAACAAAATAAATGCTTCTGAGAACATGAGACAGTTTCTGAAAATCAGTACCTGTGCCTATCTGTTGCCATGCAAACTAGTACTATTGTACTCTGACAAAATCAACAAGCAATTAAGTAATTAATGTTTGTTTCTCAAGAGGTATTAAGCACATGGATAGGCAGAAAACTGGCTACAAAATACTTAAACCAGCATGTGGTATGTAATACAAAACAAGCTTTGACAGATCTACTAGCCCAGAGAAAGAAAAATGCTTTAATTCATGCCGTGACTGTAAAACTTTCAGGGTTGTTTCTACATGGCCTTTTTCTAGAGAAAAATTGACTTTATTAGTCCTTCAGCCATTAGCTCTTTATACCTTTTGCCATAATGCTATTGGTGATATCTGTTATTTCCTCCATATAATTTCAGTACTTCCTTTTTAATTCTCAAAGATGGAGCTTTGCTTTTTGTAGGGGGCCATCAAACAGAAATTGTAGTATTTTCAAGAAGTCTACTGCAGACTTGCACAGTGGACAAAGCTGGTAGCCATGTGCCTTTTCTCTAAGACTGAGGTGGTGAACACCGTTTTTACTTCTTTGTGAGACAAATGCATATTGAGACGTGAGAGAAATGGAGCAGGCTGATTAATGTTCATATGTGATATTGGATGTGATGTATGTATTACAGGTGAAACTGATACAGCACATTAGTAGTGTTTATAGGAAGTAGATGGAGTAATGGGCACAAGCAAATTCTACTGGATTTTGAATCAAGAGAAGGCATCAAGGTATATGCTTTAGCAACTATCATTAAATTTGATTTCCTAATCACATAAGATACTTATGTCTGCTTAGTAAGGATGGTCTGCATTACCTGCGTGGAAGTAACTTAGTGGCAGAGAGCAACTAAGTATCTGTTCATCCATAAAACATTTGCAGGAAGGAAGATTGGAAATTCTCCCTACATATGAGTGATGGCTTGGCGTGTCTTTTAAATTAATGTTCTGTTAGGTGTAGGCTTTGTTTTGCGTGTTCAAGAGTAATTATACATAAACAATCCCCATTGCAATCATGAACACATAACTGCAGTGACTGTAAACTCTTTATGCAGAAGGTTTTTTTTCAAGTTTTAGCCTTGTACTGAGCAACCTAGGACCATGATGGATGAACTGGATCCTATGTACAGTCACACTGAAAAAAAAAAAAAGAAAACAAAATACTTATGGAAAAGTTTGGATGTAGTGATACTTCTTTTAATTGAAACACATGAATGCTAGTTCCTTTTGAATCAACTTGAACTACAAAAAATTCTAGTTCCAAGAAGCTAGCATAAATTATGTATCTGTATGTCTTGAGTTGACTCTGATTGCTGTTACTTCCTAAAAATGTATCTTTTAATGACTTTTTGAAGTATCATTAGTGCATTAAGAAAAACTATAAAACTTAAAATTGAGTACAACTTTGGATCCCATTAAAAACCACATCTTTCTGTCTGAGCCCTAATTCCTAGAAAATTTAAAAGTTAGGGCTCTTTCCTGCAAGCCTGCAAAATGGTAAATAGCTTTGCTGTTACACCACCCTTTCTGCCACCTGCTGTGCACAATACCTGCCGTGTCACTAATCTCAACAACTCTTTGGGACCTGGATTCTGTAGCAGGTCCCCCACCAAAGAACCTTCCCATGGTGAGTAAATAAGTTAAAGGATCTCAGTGTATTCCAACAAGTTTTTCACTTGGGGAGGAAGGGAAAGGTTGAAGAAAATGTTTCCTCAAAAGCAGTAACACACATCCTTTAGTAACTTCCAATAATTGCAGTAAAGAGGAAAACAGACATTGTATACAGTGAGGGTAATTTTTGTGTTTCTGCACAAATTATTAAACTGAAATGATATTCCCAAGAATATCAACAATATTGCCACAATCACAGTAAAAATGCCTTAGTAAAGAAGCTACAGAATTGGACAGTGAAACATCTATTTGAGGATAGCTGCTCTAGCTTTCGAAAACTTGAATGTAACCCAGTTCAAGTATCTGATAAATTCAACTTCCTCCCAGTGGTCTTCAATAAAATTCAGATATTGCAGACGAAGAAACTGAAGAATTGGAGATGATGCCCACATAATCGTAATTTCATCCCGTTTGAGCATTGCCTCCTGTGTCCATAATCATGACAGTCTCCCAGTCTTTGATCTACTGAGACTAGAGGCACCTTTGAAAGAGTAAAACACAACAGCCATCCCACTAAATGGGTCTATTCATCCTTTCCAGCCACAAACTTTTGCTTACCCCTCAAGCCCTAATGACTTTCACCACTGCCAGAACACCATCTGCCATTGAATAACCTCTCTCTGCTAATGAGGACTTCTGTTTTGCATGTGGACTTGTGAAGAGAAAATGGTGTGAGACTTGGTGTGTTCTACTGAAAAAAGTTTGGGTTTTGTTTTTGTTTTGTTTTTGTTTGTTTGTTTGTTTGTTATGAGGTGTATAAGTTTGCAAAGGTGGATACTACTGGGTAGTAGTTTTTCTAAGGGTTTGGACTTCCTTTTTGTTTGAACTGTCATTGTGTATTGAAATAATACAAAATTGTAGTAGCTAACTAACTACGGGTGACACAGACCACTCAGACAGCTTTTTTCTAAAACCCGGATTCTCATTATGTCATATTTACATTACCCAGAAGAGATGTGTGTGTGTATATAATTAAACCTGAAACCAGGACAGGAACTTTTTCTTTTTTTGTCAGGTCACTTACCTAAATCTTAATTATGTGCTAGATCCTTTGGGGACTTTGTGAAACAAAGGTTTCTCCTGGGTACAAACATCCTCCAAGTTTCTGCTTTGTTTTCAGGACTATGGGGAGAAGGAAGGATGCAAGGGATTGGGGAACTGTGTTAACTAATTCAAATGACAACAAACAGTTACTAACTTAATCCTGAAAACTCACAGGTCATGACAATAGCAATTATGGAGACATTAGGAGCGTCAGAAGTGACATCTAAATAAACTACAGCAAAACTGGTTGAACAGCTAGCCTGTATTGAACTAGGTAATGCCTTTCAGTAGATGCTTATCCCTATGAGCAAAGCACAATATATGAATGTCTGTCTGTGGGTATCTGCAGCCACAGATGCCATATTTGGGCTTTGTGAAATAACTCCTCTGTTGGTTCATTCTGTGAAAAATAAAAATGCATTTCATCTGTCTTAATAACCAGCTTGACTCACTTAGGGCTTTTGCTTTGATTTATAGGGCAAGATTATAGCATTTGTTCTTTAGCATGAACATATGTAGTTTCCCGATTTACTTGTGTGAGTGATACTACTGCAATCAAAGCAATGAATGTGTGTCAGGTTGACTCTTCAGATAAACTGTTATTATAGATTTTTTTATAGGTTTTGCTGTGGTTTGAAAATGATTGTCTCCCACTGCCTAAAGAGTGGATGAGCCTTGTCATGTCAAGTGTGGGAGGAAAACTGATCTTTAGACATTAATGCTAACTACAGATAGAACTAAATGAAGATACACATCTGAGTTTATTTAAATAAGCTATTGACTGACCTTTCCCTTCTTTTTTGTATCCTGCAAACTTCAGCAGAGAGTTCCTTTTTATGTAGTATTGTGTTGTCAGGCTTGACTAAATTTTCACTAGCAGGTAAAGATGGATGCCATACATTTTTAAGTAAGCATTTAACCTCAATTATTTTTAACCAATTTGTTGTGCTTGGAAAAGAGCCAATGCACTTTGTACGCATGTGCGGATGCATGCTCACACACATATTCCCAGAACTCTAAGCTACCTCAGACTTAATTTCTGTTAACAATTGTTGTGTATTCAGAGCCATCACTGGTTAATGCAATATTTTAATAATTATATTTAAATGGTTGCAGTAATGTGGAACAAAAAGTGATTCCTGTTATATCTCTCAATTCTGGAGATGTGAGCAAGTCAGATATATGAATTCTGGGTGATAGTAAGCCTCAATTATTACTCTTAAAATGAAGTGAGAATAAGGTATAAAGGAGCACATTACGTAAATTATGTCATCAGCAAGATACATATACAAGAAAGACTGAAGTGATTTCTGTTGCCAAAAAGACCCCTTTCAGTTAAGAAAAACAAATCTAATGAGAATCCAGCAATTCTGAGTTATGTAACATAATGAAAAGCAGTACAAGAGACAAATCGGTTCGTATAGATCTAACAGTATTCAAGCCAGGAGAGAATACCCAGAAAGGAGAATATCACAAACTGTGAACACAGTAGCAGAATTCACCTCTTTAAATAAGAACAGCCCAGTGCCAGTATAGTTAAAATATCCATTTCATGGGATATTTATGCATCTTCAGCTCAAGTACAAATGTGAAAACTAGAAACCAGCCAAGTGAACTACACCAGAGGTGCGTAGCTCGTCTGTACACATGACAGTAATTCCAACTCAAATAAAGTTCAGTGGCCAGACTTATACTGTGGAATTGGTCTTCCACATCTGAATGAATGGGAAACTGGAGTAACCAAATAGAGAGTTAATCCTGATAATGTAAGCACTTGAGAGAACAAGGTAGATGTAGCATTTGCAGATGCAATTTGGGCATGCAAGTGTTTAGCATCTCCAACATAATGTCAGCCTATAAAGAGCTATGAAAATTCCTGTAGAGCCATTAATTTATTGTTTCAACAACAAAAAAAAGCCACTGTTGATGAGTTTTTGAATAAGATATGGCTGTAAAATGCATTTTTTATAGTGATGGAAAATGCTTGCTCTGCTTTAATATTAGAATGAAACCAATATAGCTGCTGTGGTAGGCTACTGTTAAGCAGCTGGAGAATATGTAAAACAGGCCACATCCTTGATACTTAGGGGAACAACATATAAAGCTTGGAAACAGCTCAAAGAATAACAGAGAATAGGAGATAAAGAACTTTCTTTGTGGCCTAAGCAATGTTTGGATAGCATGGAATGGATGCAGATTATTATTACCAGTACCTGAACCACCACTTAAAAGAAGCACAAGGAATAATCGGAGCATGCCATGACTCTGTGTGTTGAATTGTTGTTTGATAAACTGAGAGAATAAAAAAACTTGATAGGTATTGTACATGCTGTGCTTGGGGGGCAGAGCACAGCAGGCTAAAAGAAGATGCCAAGGTAAGTGTGGATCTCCTTATCTTTTCAGATGAATTAGCATTCCTGTTACAGGGACCCAAGTGTCAGGCTCAAGGAAAAACACGCAGTATTACAATTCCAATGAAGTTCTAACAGATTTTTTTTTTTTTTTTTCCTTTTGGCTGCATATCGCCATTTGAGAAGAGTGGAACACCGTGACAAGGGCAATATTGTGGATCCAGAACACTTCCTGGATAGATCCATTGGCCCTTTTTTTGCAAACATAGCAATGCTTTACAAGAATCAAAACTTGTGTATAGTTTAATTTCATTATTGAAAATAACTGTTTATGAGTATTTACATATGTTATGGGTTTGTGTGGCGCGGTTTTCTTTGGTAGTGGGGGAGGGGGCTGCAGAGGTGGCTCCTGTAAGAAGCTGCTAGAAGCTCCCCCGGCTCCAAAAGTCAGACCTGCCTCTGGCCCAGGCTGACCCCATCAGTGACGGTGGGAGCGCCTCCGGGAGAACAGATTTATGAAGGGGAACCGGCAGTGGGTGGGGGTTGGGGAAACGTGAGAGGAACCCCTCTGCAGATCCCGAGGTCAGTGAAGAAGGAGGGGG